>CAWUFW010020262.1:0-156874 GCA_963921515.1 Calotriton arnoldi | reverse complement strand
GACATGTCTGTGGCCGGCCTGTCACGTGTCATGTGCTCGGGGTGGGGCTGATGTGTGTGCTGCTTGGCTGTAGTCTCCTGTGCTCAGAGTGCGACGCACGCATGGCGCTGCGGTTGGCTCCTGCGTTGTGCGCATGTGTGTGCGAGCAAGGCCATCGGCGCTTTGGGGCCAGTGACGGGGTGGTTGGTTCCCAGTCCCAGGTGGTGTGCACACATGTGTTCTGCGATGTTACGATTTGGCCTGTGTGCCATATGTGGATGCGATGGTGGATGTGTTGTGTACACGCGCTGGTGGGGGGTCCGCTCCGCTTTTCCGCTCAGCGCTGCGTGCGCTGCTCTGCGTGCACTTGCTGTGTGTGTGCCTACCCGCGCTCTCCGCGGCACGCTATGCGTCCTGGCGGTGCATCAGCAGAAGCATGGGAAGCGCCTGCAGTGCTGGATCTCACGCCCGGGGTGCCGCTTCGCTGTCCGTGCTCTGGCGCCCGTGTTTCCGCCGCTCTTTCACGTGCGGTGTCTCTTTGCCGTGGGAGCCGTTTGTTTGCGGCATCGTAATTTATGCGCCGCGCGTGGACGTGTCTCGCCGGACGGTAGAGTGTCAGCCAGTGCTGGCGCGCCGCTTACGTGCGCGGCGCGCTACATTTGACGGCGGATCGGCGTTGCTGGCTTGCCGGGCGCGGTGTTTGGCCTGCTTTTCGCATCGCAACTGGGCGTGGCGTGCGGACCGCCGCGTGCCGGCGGTAACTGGTGGTTTTTGCATCCGCCCAGCACGGCGGTTGTGCTCTCCGCCCGCCATCGGTAATGAGCCCCTATGTTTATGTTGAGTTTTATGTGGGTGGGGAAATGCATGTGATTTTGTTTTGACACTTTATTTTCTGTAGTTTCTCCAGACGAAGGAGTCGCTTTTTTTAAAGAAGTTTATGTCAGTTTTATTGACTAATATATTTTTAAGCACTTCCTTTAAATTTTTTGGTTTTCCTGGGAGCGCTTTACCATTTTATACATTTTCGGCTTTATGGTTTTCCTATGGACATTTGCACATGGATTATTAATTTGCCAGCTATCAGTTGTATTCATCATTTTCCTTTAGGGGAAACTGCATTTTTAATTAGATTGTGCTAGCAGAAAATGGATTTACAGCATTATGGCATTTTGGGCCCGGTCAGGTTTTTATTTATTATTATTTATTGTGGCGGGTAATGTCTTGTATTATTGTTGTATTTTATTTTATTCCAAATATTATCACATAAAAGAGCGTTAATATATTTTATTAAACATAAAAATATGTCACACAGTATAATTATTTTTGTGATAGAAGGAATAAATGCAGCATTTTTATGTATGTTTGAAAGATGAGTATACTTTGTAATTTATTTGTATTAATGGTTTAAAGAAGAGTTTTGGATATTATGTTTGTGGTATTCCAGGCTCCTTGTGACTTGTGGGTACAATTTTACTTGTTGTTCTAGATATTTATGCATTTGAATAGTTTGTTTTTGATGTTTTTTTGGAGTTGACTTGAGTTAAGGATTGTTCCATCTTGAACTCTTCATAACTCTGTTCTTTTTGTAGGCATGATATACATTTTTCTAGTGTTGGTTTTTGTTCTGCCTGTTGATTGAAGAAAGGCATTATGCCATCCTTCGACTGCGTTATTAATGTTTATTAGTTATATTCGGAAATGTTATATGTTACAGTTACGTGTGGTGTTTTTACGTATTGTTAACGTTGTGTAGGCCTGTTTAGAGAGTTAGGATTTCGGTGTTTAATGTATATTTTTATCAAATTTAAAGCTAGTAGTATTGTTAGTAACTGTTCATGTGTTATTTTATGTGGGTGGGAATGTATGTGCTTTAGTTTTGACACTCTTTTATTTTCAGAAGTTCTTCGTATCGGAAGGAGTCGTTTTTTTTTTAAACAAGTGTTTGTTAGTTTTATTGACTAATATATTTGTAACACTTCTTTAAATTTTTCGGTTTTCCTGGAGCGTTTTTTACTATTTTATACATTTTCGGGTTTTTTATGGTTTTCCTATGGACATTTGCTACATGGATTATTATTTTTGCTACAGTTGTATTTTTTCATTTTTTTGGGAAACTGTATTTTTAATCTTTGGATTGTGTTAGTGGAAAATGGATTTTATAGCATTTGGGGAAAAACTGGTAAGTTTATTTATTATTATTTATTGTGGGTGGGTAATGTTTTTATTATTGTTGTTGTATTTTATTTTATTCCAAATATTATTGATGTGTGTTAATATATTTTTTAAAATCTAAAAATATGTTACACACAGTAATTATTTTTGTGATAGAATAAATAATTTTTAACTTTTATGGTATGTTTGATAGATGATTAATTTGTTATTTATTTGTATTAATGGTTTAAAGAAGAGTTTTGGATATTATGTTTAGGTATTCCAGGCCTTTTGTACTAGGATACAATTTTACTTGTTGTTCTAGATATTTATGCATTTGTTTAGTTTGTTTTGATGTTTTTGGAGTTAATTGAGTTATGGATTGTTCCATTCGGAACTCTTGATAACTCTGTTCTTTTTGTAGGCATGATATAAATTTTTCTAGTGTTGGTTTTGTTCTGCCTGTTGATTGAAGAAAGGCATTATGCCATCCTTCGACTGCGTTATTAGTTTTGGATTCTCCATTTAATGTACTTCTGTATACGTTCCACCAGGGTATTAAGAATTTAGGGTTTCTTCTGTGGCCAGATCTGTGTAGTCTCCCTACCCATGTATCTTCAAAATAGTCTAATAGTGGACTTAGTTTTGCTTCATTTTCTTTGTAGAAGGCGCTGTCTATTAAGATGTTGTAATGTTCTGTGACGTCTGTATCAGGTACATAAGCTAGGGCTGTTAATTTTTTTATTTGATATGCAAAAGAAGAGTTAGTTGCATATTCTATGCTTAGTGCAGATTTTTGCATGTGTCTCCATAAGCACTGATTAAAATGATAGTAACAGCCTTGGATGCAGGTATGGGGGTGTGTTTTTAATATAGTATTAATCATTGACTGTTCAAAATCTAGGATTATTTTTTGTGGAGAAAAGTCATTAGTTTTTTGTTTTATTGTATTTAATAGTTCCATGTATGTGGAGTTCTGTTTGTTTGGTAATAATGCGTAAATTAATGGTATATTGCAATTGTGATGTAGCCCATGTATTGTGTACAGTTGGAAAAAGGGCTTGGGACATATAGTAAAAGTCCCATCCATCATCCAGTATTGACATTCTTGTAGTTTTAATAGATTAGTTGCAGTTCCAAAATTATTAATCTTTTGTCATTGCTTTTATTATCAAAAATGACAAATGGTTCTTTGTTTAAAGTGATACTTTGTTTAGGACTTATAATAACTTCACTGTATGTTTTAGGAATTGGGGTGGAAGTAGTAGTACTTTTTTAGTGCGTGCTATAGTTCTCTTTAGTGAAGCTACAGATGGCATTTGTGTAGTAGCAGTTTTAGGAATTTTGGGAAGCTGCTCTTTTAAAATTACACTTGTAGGTTTTTGAGAACTTGTACTAGCTTCCTTTATTGTTTCTAATGCAGATCTGACTTCTATTTCTGTTATGTTTGGTGGGTGGTTATGTTCTCTAGTATACAGTACTGTTGTTTCCCTAGTTGTAGCACGCCCATAACATTTATCAGAGTAGTATTTACAGCATTTCCAGTTCACTTTTAATCCAAATTGTTTTTCTTGTGTGTAAGTGTATCCCATATAGCATAGTAACATTTTCCCTTTCTGGCTTGTTATAAATTCAGCTCCTTCAGTCATTTTGATGTATGTTTATCTATGAAAAATATATATTATTGTTATTAACTATGTTGTTCTATGTATTTCAATTTAAGTAAATAAGCATTTGTTTACAATATACTTACAAAGTTGGTCTTTATGTATTTTAGTTTGATGACTTTTCTTGTTTAGTTGTGGAATGTTCTTTCTGTATTTTGTTTGTCTGGAAAAAAAATACATTTGTTTTATTATTTGTTTCTATAATTTTTATACGGTGTGGGTAGGGGATTTGGAATTGATTTTGACTTTCTGTTGTTGTTTAATAAATTTGTTTAAAATTTGTTGGTAAATACTTACTTTGTTACGTGTATATTTATTTTGGTGTTTTCTGTAGTTTGTTAGTTTCCTGTAGAGTTTCCTGTAGTGGTAATATAAAATAGAAAGAAGACATTCATTAATTTATAGGTTATGTATATTATTGATTACAGTTTTTACTTTTAGTATTATATATTTTAATTTAGTTTACTTACTTTTGATAGAGTTAATTATTTGGTATATGTTGATCTTCTTATATCTGTAGTTGAATTCCTGTAGAGTTTCTCCTTCTTTAGTTTTCTTTCTTTTGGGTGTGGAGTAGAAATGAAATTTAACTGTTTATATAGTGTGTTGGATGTTGTAATTTCGATTTTATTGGTTAGTTTGAATTTGCAGTTTTTCTATTGGTTAATTTGTATTTTTTTTTAAATCATTTAGGGGCCGATTCCGATTTCGGCCGGAAGGGCACCGAACGATGGTCGGAGCCCTTCTGACCGTCGGAACGTGCCGCTCGGATTCCTTTCCGACCGAGCCATTCCGATGGGCTCGGTCGGAAAAGAATCCGACTCGGGTTTCCGGATGGCTCACGACGGGTTCGGAGAGACCGTCAGCCATCCGAAGTCCTCTGTACTCCCCCGGCTGCCTCTTTGCGACCGAGGAGTACGATGGCAGTTTTCACTGCCTTTTCGTGCCGGTCTTTCCGGCACAAAAATGCAGTCGGTCACTGTCTTTGGGGGCCCCCAGTGGGACCCCCATGGGTGCAAGGTCGCCGAATGGTGGCCTGGAGGCACCTATGGTGCCCCTTCTGTTGAACCCTGCACCCGGTGGCAGGCACCTTGGGGTGCCGGCCACAGGGTGCAGGGTTGAACTGCACCCCTGCTTTCTCCAATGCCAGCATGCATTCCGTCCGGAATGCATGCTCCGATTATGGGAGATACGAGTGCGACCGAACAGGGTTCGGTCGCATCAGTACTGCCTGGGCCGTAACCGACGACAGCAGGTCGGTCGGTTACGACTCCGAGACCGATGTCGGACGGACCTGAGTCCGTCCGACATCGGAATCGGCCCCTCAGTAGTTAGTTTCCAAATAAGGAAAACGCTAATTAGTAGTAAGTTATGTATAAATTTGTATATATTTTTAAATAGCTTTTTGTTATGTATTATATATTATATAATTGAATTGTAATAGTAATATTTTATATTATTAATGTTTAATGTATTAGTATTTTTAATAATATTTTAGTAATGTTATTGCTGTGTTAATTAATTTTTAAATTTAGTAAAATAGTTATTGTGCTTTATTAATTTAGTATTGTGTTTTTAGTAAATTAATCATTTATATGTCGTTTAATTTTTATATTTATTAGAGTTTTATATAGTTGATATATTTAATTTTACGATATTAGTGTTGTCGATATTTTTGTGTACGATATTTTTAACCTATTTAATGTATTTTAATGAAGGTCGATATTTTTGAATTACGATAAGTATGTTAGCGATATTTGTGAAATAGATATTTATGTACTTCGATATTGTATCCTCGATATTTTTGTAATGTTTTGAATAGGTATATGATGTCGATATTAATGTAATCGATAATTTTGTATCGATATAATTGTAGCTCGATAATATGTCTTTCGAGATTTTGTCAGTGATTCGTATACTGACCCTCGGGCAAGGATCAAACTAGGGGGGGCGCAATCTGAAAAATGGCAGTTGGGACGGGGCACCCAACAGGGAAGCCCACTCTCGCTCTTATTGTTCGCCTTAGCTATAGAGCCACTGGCGGTACGGGTGAGAGCTGATCTGGACCAGTGGGGACTTAAAGTGCGAGACACAAAACATATCATTTCCCTCTACGCAGATGATGCGCTCTTTTATCTGGCCTTCCCTCGGGTGGCGATACCGGAACTGCTGCATCAGCTGGATAGGTTCGGGGGGTCTCTGGGTTAAGACTTAACCAAAATAAGTAATTGATTTTCCCACTGGCAGGATTAGCCACAGTGCCTCTAGAGGATCTCCAGGACCTGGATGGGAACGGGTGGGCTTCCGGTATTTGGGGGTTCAGGTTGCGCTGTCAGACGCACAGACAGTGGCCATGAACGTGGATCGGACACTCACGGCCCTACGGCATTCAGTGACATTCTGGAACACCCTTCCACTGTCCCTGATGGGCAGGCTAGCCATCTCAAAGATGGTGATGCTTCCGAGAATCCTTTATGCGCTCCAGAACTCACTCTGTCTGCTTCCGACACGTATATTTAAACAGCTAAATATGATCCTGACCTCACTGCTTTGGGCGGGAAGAAGGAGTAGAGTAGCCCTAAACACTATGATACGCAGTTATAAGGAGGGAAGCTCCACGATTTTACCTATATTATTATGCAGCTCAACTTCAACACGCGGCACGATGGATGGCAGAGGAAGATAACTGGGAAAAGCGCCTGTAAGCAGGTAGAACAGACCCTACTACACTTCAGATTGCACTGATGAAGTGTAAGGGAGCGGAGGGAACCCTCCCATATGCAGTGAGACACACGGCAAGCATCTGGCAGCGATATGTTGAGAAAATCTTAGGGAAAGCACCATTCCATAGAGAGTTACCGATGTGGGTCCTGGCCCCCTTCCAAGAGCTGGGCACACATATGTCGTTCCAGGCCTGGAGAGATGGCGGATATGGGGTCCTCGCAGACCTGTACCCAAATGAGACCTTTATCTCCTACGAACAGGCCAGTGAGTGTTTTCATCTAGGACAGGGGCACTACTTGCACTATAGAGGTATTCAGGAGGTAGTCAAAATCACCTGGCCACAGTACCGAGATATCCCCCAACCAACACACACATTGGACATCCTACTCACATGTGGCGCTGGTCGCAGAATGATTTCCCTTCCATATAAAGCTATGAACCAAGACTCTACACCCCTGATACCGCCATCAAGGGCAGCTTGGGAGAGAGACCTCGGTACACAGATAGAAGGAAGAACTTGGGCATCCATAGGAGCTCTCACACACACTGTCTCCTGCAATGCTAGATTTAAACTAACACATTATAACTTTTTACACCGCACTTACCTGACACCAGTAAAGTTAAAACGCATTTCACACAATAAAGATAGTAAGTGTCCCAGGTGTGCCGCGGAGGAAGCGGACATTCTTCACCTGGCAAGGGGATGCTCGGTGGTGAGACAGTTCTGGACGGGGGTGGCTCATAAGTAAGGCTCCCTGTTTTCCGTTTTTACTGATTTTTACAGATAAATACAGACAGAAACCATTTATTTTCTTGTCTGTGTTTATTTTTAAATGTGGATAAAAACCGAATTTGGGTGCTTTTTGAGTGATTCTAAATACACTTTGCCATTACTGCCAGGCCAATAACTGTGTGGATTGATAGGTAAGGGGGTTAAAAAAGAAAGGAATTTTGGTAAAGAGGCTTATACAGCAGTAGATATGCCCAAGGCTGATACTGGAATGTGCATATTTTCATATAAGTGCATTGATATATCTTCTTCAGGTGTTCATATCACTGAAACCTGCCAGGCATTCAAGCATGACTGCGTATTTATTGGTTAAAAAAATGTGGAAATATACCAGTTTCATCTTTATTTTTTTCACAAACCCCATAATAAATATGGATAAATACAGACGGAAATGTCAAAAAAAAAAATACCATAAAACCGGGAGCCCTACTCATAAGGTACGGGAGGTCACGGGCCTTCCGCTGAGGGAGGAACCCCTGCAATGCTTACTAGCTCACGTACGGAAGCCCAAAAAACGGAAGTTACCTTATAAATTGCTGCAATTAATGTTGGTATTAGCCAGACGAAGGGTGGTCATAACATGGATGGGGCACCCAGGATCAAGGATATCAGGGAGTGGGCGTTAGCTGAAGAGACACATATGAAGCTCACAAGCTGGGATGAAAACTTACAATCAGATTTAATGGAATGGCGGGAATTATGTATCGCAGGATTCTCGACGGCAGGGGGTGGGTCTGATCGAAGTGCCTCAGACAGTGAGGAGAGTGAGAACGACAAGGAAGAGCACCAAGAGAGTGGGTGACAGGGAGAATAAACGTTAGAAGTGTATGCCCTTTGAATATGTGGCCTAATCTGTGTTCCGTTCAATATTGTGCCATATTTATAATATGACTGTGGACCCCAATTATTTTTGTCTTGCTCCCAGCACTGTAATCCTAGTCTAACACAGGTGTAGAACACACTGTATGCTGTAATGTTGAAAGTTTTGTTTTATTGAAAAATGGAAAATAAAGCTTTAAAAAAAAAAAAGAATGTTATTTATATACGCCAAGGTGTATTCGAAGAATGAGTGGGTGTATGAGTGTGTATGGATGATTTAGTGGGTGTGTGACTGACTGTATAAGTGACTGATTAAACGTGTCTTAGTGAATGTATGGGTGAGTGACTAATCTGTGTGAATGTTTGTATCAGTCTGTCAGTTGGTGTGTAAGAGGCTGCATGGTTTGGTGAGTAGGTACATGAGTTTCTATATGGATTATTGATTAGTTGTTTGGGTGCCTGAGTGTCTGTGTGGGTGGGTGAGGGGGCGTGTGACTTCCTGTATAGATGTATGAGTGGGTGAATCCCTAGGTGTATGGCTTCTGAGTGTGTCTGTGAGGGACTGTATGGTTGAGTGAGTGTGCGTATGGCTGTGTCGGTGAGTGAATGGATGTCTCAGTGGTATATGGGTGAGTAACTGCATATGTAAAAGGCATCATATGTGAGTGTTGGAGTATATAAGTGACTGTATGTGTGATTGTGAGAGTGGCTGTATGGGTGAGTGTCTGCTTGTGTCAGAGACTGTATAGGAGAGTAAGTATTTAGTATCTGTATGAGTAGTGAGTGTGTGTGTGTGTGTGTGTGTTTCTGTATGAGTGAGTAAGTGGCTGTGTGATTGAGTGTTTGGGTGAGCGAGTAGGTGTGTGAGTAGCTCTATGGGTGAATAATGGTGTATGAGTGGCTGTATGGGTGTATGAGTGGATATATCAGCGGCTGTATTGGTGAGTGACTGGCTGTATGAGTGCCTGTATGGGTGAGTGAGTGGATGTGTATGTAGACCTAGGAATCAGTGAGTGGGTATGTACATACTGGTATTGGTGTGTCAATGGTTTCAAGAATGGTAGTCTGAAATTTGGAGTGGGTGTATGATAGGTTATATTGGGGTGTGAGTAGGTGCATCAGAGATTATGTGGATGATATCATCAGTGATGTCACTGACCATGTCATGAGTGATGAAATATGTGACTTCATCAGCAATGCATTGCGGGGGCGCGAGTTATAGTTAGCTCAGCTAACTATAACGGCTGAATTTCTCAGGTTTTGTACGAGTGAAATGTCAGCCTAACTATAAAGTTCTTGTAACCTGTGGTTTTTCAGTGAATATCTAAGGTTTTTAAATGCTAATTCCTAACTATAACGTCCCTGAAACCTGTGGTTTTTTTCAGTGAATTTCTAAGGTTTTTTAAATGCTAAGAGGAAGAGAGGTACAGAAAGAGGCAAGAGACGTGCAGAAAGAAGCAAGAGAGGTGCAGAAAGAAGCAAGAGAAGTGCAGAAAGAGGCAAGAGAGATGCAGAAAGAAGCAAGAGGTGCAGAAAGAAGCAAGAGAGGTGCAGAAAGAGGTAAGAGAGGTGCAGGAAAAGGTAATAGGTGAGTTTGAGTGCATGGGTAGTGCGTGAGTGATTGGATGAGTGCATGCGTAATGCCTGGGTGATTGGATGAGTGCAAGCGTAGTGCCTGAGAGAATGCTTGAGGTGAAGAGTAGTGCTTCAGTGATTTGATGAGTGCAAGGCTAGTGTCTGGGTGATTGGATGAATGCATGCGTAGTGCTTGGGTGATTGGATGAGTGCATACGTAGTGCCTACGGAGAAAGCATGAGTTCATTGGTAGTGCCTGAGTAATTAGATGAGTGCATGTGTAGTGGTTTAGTGATTGGACGAGTGCATGGGTAGTGCTCAGACACCTAACTTTATACAACCAGTCACTCACCATACACTCTCAGTCACTGGAACCAGCGCTCAGGAATTCTGGTGCGTAGGACTTATAGGAGGTACCAGGAGGGCTTCTTGGGCCCCCAAGGTCCCTCAGGAGTAAAGTGGACTTTATCCCCCAACCAGGAGTGCGCCACGAGGCGTGTTTGCAGCGTAGTGGAGAAAGGGGGCGTGGCCTCCGAAAACCTCTTAGCAATCCACTCTGTGGGACTTACTGGAGGTAACAGGAGGGGTAGTTGGCCCCCCAAGGACGTCCTTGGGGTCAACTACCCCTCCTATTACCTCCTGTAAGTCCCACACAGCAGGATTGCTGAGTTCTGATACCAGACCACGCCCCCTTTCTCCACCACTCTGGAAACGCGCGTGCTGGCGCGCTCTTGGTTGGGGGATGAAGTCCCCATTGCTGCTGGGGGTCCTTAGGGGCCAACTAGCCTACCTGTTTCCTCCAGTAAGCCCCACACAGTGGGATTGCTGAGAAGGTGAGTCTCAGAGCCACGCCCCTTTCTCCACCATTCTGCAAACGCTCCTCCTGGCGCTCTCTTGGTTGGGGGATGAAGTCCCCTTGCCTCTTGAGGGTCCCTGGGGGCCAACTAGCCCTCCTGTTACCTCCAGTAAGCCCCACGCAGCTGGATTGCTGAGAGGTGGTCAGAGGCCACGCCCCCTTTTTACACCACTCTACAAACGCGCCTCCTGGCGCACTGCTGCTTGGAGGATGAAGTCCACTTTAGTCCTGAGGTCCTCAGGATACAACGGGACCTCATCGCCCCACCAGCAGTGCACCAAGAGGCACGTTTGCAGAGTGTTAAAAAAAGGGGCGTGGCTTAGGACCACCTCTCAGCAATCCCACTGTGTGGGGCTTACTGGAGGTACCTGGTGGGCTAGTTGGCCCCTAAGGACTCTCAGTAGCGATGGGGACTTCATCCCCCAACCTAGAGCGCGCTAGGAGGCGCGTTTGCAGAGTAGTGATGAAAGGGGGCGGGGCTTCCGGCGAGTTGCTGGTTCGCCTATTTTTTAAAATTTATTTAGGAAAGGGGGCTATGTAGCCCTCCTTCCCTTGGTGCTTTTGGGCCCCGGGGACCCCATCCCCCAGGGCCTGACCAATTTAAAAAAAAACCAATTAATTAAAAAGGGAGGGGGGCTGCGTTGCCCCCCTCCCGAGGCCGATATATGCTGGGCCATTCTATGTTTTATTTTTTTAAAGGGGAGGGGGGCCGTGCAGCCCCCCTCACCAGGCCGATTTCGGCCCTGGGGACCCCATCCACCGAGGGCCGGCCAATTTAAAAAAAAATTTTTAAGGGAGGGAGGCCGAGAGGCCCCCCTGCCCCAGGCCATTTTTGGCCTTGGGGACCCCATCCCCCGGGGCTTGGCCATTTTTTAATATTTATTTTAAAGGAGAGGGGCCGCGCGGCCCCCCTCCCCATGCCGATTTTGGCCCCGGGGCCCCATCCCCCAGGGTCCAACCATTTAAAAAAAAAAATAATTTAAAAGGGAGGGGGCCCGAGTGGACTCCCTCCCAGGCCCATTTCCACCCCAGGGACCCCATCCCCAGTGGCATGGCCACATCGTTGGGGACCGCGGGGGGAGCCCAAGGCCCCCGTGATCCCTGCCAGCTCACCGCCTCCTGCGGGAGCCGGCATTGCTTTTGGGCAGAGGGAGCTGCAAACATGCAGCTCCCTTTGCCCATAAGCAATTCTGCTTCGCTTCATGAAAGCAGGATTCTTTTTCATGCTCTCACTTCCATGAAGCGAAGCAGAGTTTGCTATGGCATGGCGGGAGCAGTGCTCCCGCAATGCCATAGCAAAATACAATGTCCCGGAGGTGGGCACCCCGACACATTGCTATAGCCGGCCCCGGGGGGGCGGTCCCCAGGGACATGGAGGGCTCCACGAGGGGGGCCGCGCGGCCCCCCTCCAACATATTTAAAGCCCCAGGGCGGTAGTGGTCCCTGGGTCGGGGGTCCGCAACAGACCCCCACATTTCATTAATCCGTACCCCGAGGAGGTGGTGGTGGTAGTGTGGGGGGGGGTTCGAGCCCCCCACACTTTCTTTTTAAATTTAGCCCTGGGGAGGTGGCGGTCCACGGGGCTGCGGGGGAGCCCCGTGCCCCCCTGCTTTTGAGTATAGCCCTGTGGAGGTGGCCGACCCCGTGGCGGGGGGGCGCATGGCCCCCCCCAAATTTAATAAAATAAGCCCCGAGGAGGTGGTGGTTCCTGGGGCTGCGGGCTGGCTGCATGCCCCCCCTGCATTTAATAATTATTGCCCCGGGGAGGTGGCGGTCCCCGGGGCTGCGGGGGCCCCGTATCATAAGTAAGCATTGCCCCCGGGACCTGGCCCACCCAGAGGTTTACAAGAAACGAAGCGCGGAAGACCGCGCTTTGTTTTTTGAAAATTTTCAGCGGGATTCGCGCACCCAGCGCAAATCCTGCCGAATAGTTTTTAGAAAAAATGCTTTTTTGGGCCCTCGGGGTCCCCGTGGGGCCCCCTGAGAAGGCCTAGGGGGTCAGGGTGTTTCTATCCTGCCCCCTTTTCACATTTTTTCATCTTTTTTCTTGTGACTCAGTTCGATCGAGTCACAAGATGGCTGCCTACACTTCCTGGTTTCAAGTGTTGGCAGCCAATCAAATCTCAGGCGCGAGATCGGGAGGGTTCGCGGATCCTTCGCGTCAATATATGGATATCTGTAAATATTTTAATTTCTCAAAAACTACTGAACGGATTTACACCATTTAACAAAAAGAGTGCACTCTGGACCAAGAGCTACCATTCTGCCAAATTTGGTGTAATTCCGTTCAGCAGTTCGGGCTGTAGCTGCGTCAACAGTTTCCTATGGAAATTAACATAGCGAATAAGCGTTTTGGGACCCCCCCTTTTTTGCTCGCCTCCCGCTTGACGAATCACCCCGAAACTTTCAAGACAGGAGCTGACCTGAGCGCCTCATTAGTTTTGAAAATTTTGCGAAAATTCATCAAACTGCACCAAAGATATTGGCAAAAGAAAAAACACTTTTCCTATGGAAACTAGGTCCTAACTATAGCTACCTACTGGCGACCGCCAGTCGGTAATATATACATGCCCGTCTCTGCAGTGGCAGTAATGGAGGGCATACGGTAAGGTCAATGGCAGCACATCAGACCATGGAGGGGCATGCACATTGCAAACGAGGGGGAGATTCACCGTGGCAGCAGATCAGACCAGGGAGGGAGAGTGGAGAGGAGAGGTATGCACAAGGAGAAACGGAGGGGGGGGGGGCAGTGACAGCACAACAAATCAGGGAGGGGCGGGATAGCACAATAACAAGGGAGGGAACAGGGGCAGCAATGAAGGGAAGAGGTACCACAAGACCGGGGCAGCACAGTGGCCCAGGACGGGGCATGGGTGCGCACATGGAAAACGGGAGGGGGGCAGCGGCAGCACAACAGACCGAGGGGAGGGACAGCAAGATGGCTTGGGAAAGGAGGGGGGAAGGGACAGAAAGCTGACGACAGAGAGCAGGCTGTGGTGGGTTGGTCACTGACGGGGTGGGCTTGGGCAAATACCCTGCTGTGCATGGCCAGAGGACATGTGCATTGAGGGTGTTGGCTGAAGATCATAAAAAACAAAAACAACCCAGAAAATCATGAATCCCCCCAACCCCCCCAAGGTTAGAGAATCTATAGTTAGGTGTTGTAATATGATGTATATTTTAACTACCTGTAAAGTTTTAAGCGCAAACAGTACGTCATTTAAACATAGTAGAGTCTGAGTGCAACTAGTGTGTTTCAGATGTACTTACTTGTTACAAATTAGTTGTAACTTAAGTCAAAGCCCTGTTGCCGAACTATGAGAAAAACTTACGTTTATTCTTACAATACATATTCATTTGTGGATGTTTGTGTACATGCTGACGTTACAAGGATTATTGTGCGGTGCGTTCTCCAATTTCTCTATAAGCTGCAGATGTATATGGTGCATATTTTTATTTTCATAAGTTCAGTAAAAATTCTTAGATATTATGTTTATGAAGAATGTATAATGTATAATACATACTTGTAAAGCGCAAACATATCACCTCTTAATGTTTCAAGGCCCTGGGGGCCATTGGGAGATTAAGGGGATATTCACAAGAAATGGCGATAACTATCGCTAACCTCAGTTAGCGGCAGTTTTTTTATCGCCGAGTATCACTGAAAACTATCGCCTTGTTAGCGACGTATTCACAACACGTCGCTACATGGCGATAGCTACAGGGATCAGCGGCGAAAACTGCCGCTAACATTAGCGTGATGGCGATAGGAATTCCAGCGTTAGCGGGTGAAAACTACTGATAGGCCCATTCGCGGCAAAAAAACTCACGTTAGTCAGCCTAACGTGAGTTTTTCTTGCCTCTAATGCAAAAAATAGCCTATCACTCAACCTCCAATATAAAATAGGCATAAAAAACAAAAAAATGCAGAATGGAGCTGCCTGGGCCAAGGGCAGCACACATCAACAACCCCTGCAAGCCACCCAAGATCCAGGATGACCAGGATGAGAGCCAGGATGCCTCGCTGGACCTGCGTCTGGAACCTGGATGCCTCGCTGGACCTGCGTCTGGAGCCTGGATGCCTCGCTGGACCTGCGTCAGGAGCCTGGATGCCTCGCTGGACCTGCATCTGGAGCCTGGATGCCCCGCTGGACCTGCGTCTGGAGCCTGGAGTGTAATGCGGAGGAGCTGTGGAGTCGATGAGCCGTGGCAGTAGACATTGATGCGCGACGATCGCCCGTACCTGGTGAAGTCTGGCAGGTCGCATGGAGACACGTTGCTGACCTGTATGAGAAGACCGCCTTGCGCACCTTGGAGCTGTTAATAGTAGAGGCACTCCTGCGCACCAATTTAGGGAGGTCTGCATCGCATACTACGATCCACCACTACACCGGGGTGCACGGAGGGGATTACCAACGGTGGGTGTCGCCTCTGCATCACAGGCCGGATGATGTTGGGCTGGACGGACGCTGTGGAGGGTGAGGCCCCTGAGGTGCGCCGAACTTGTGTGGTAGGAGCGCTGCAACTACACGCCTAAGGGGGCCCTGCTGCATCAACTGCATCAGGAGGTTCACCAGCGGACTTGGCGGCGACTGCTGTACCCAGGCTTGTGAAATCCCACCTGGCTGAGGCTCCTGCTGGCTGAGTCACAGATTTGGAGAGAGTGCAGCGGATTGCGCCACGGTGTCAATGTCCAGGTAAGGAGAAGGTGGGACGCTTAGCGCAGGACGCCTGGGGGTCGAGTCGCCCAGGCCTAGCACACGTAGATAACTGCACCCCAGTGGCGGCTCATCCGCTATGGCGGAAGAGCGTCGCCCCACTGCTTTCAAGCAGTGCAGAAGAGGAACAATCATCACATGATGATGACTTACTGATGTAACCGTGCTATGTTTCCTTTGCGGGTGGGAGGGTGGGTAGGACTGCTCCAAGCACGGGGCAAGGCATGGGCGCATTGGCATGTCCACTCAAGTGCTCAATGACTGTTTGGTCGGCCCACTCAGGCCGCCCAAAGCAGTCATGCGCTCTTCCCTGTTCTTAATGCAGGCTGCATTACAGCCTGCATGGAGAACATGCCCACCCCTCCAGCCACTGGCTGCATGCCTTGTCCCGTTGCCAATTACCAATCCCACCGCTGCATCACAGCGTTGTGATTGGCTCAGGGGAGGGAGCCTGGCTGCCTACTTCCTGTTCCTGGAAGCAGACGCAGGAGAGCAGGAGCAACGAAGACACGGGACCTGGCTTCGAGGTAAGACTTCCCATATTAAAATATTTACAACACCCGCTCACACACATCCCCGCGTCCACGCCCCATCCAGTGTTCTTTCCAGCGTTTACCACCTCACAGCTGTCCAGCCACCCCCCCAGCACTTCTCAATGGCGGCCGCTGTGCGCCCATGCACAGCGGGCGTACCACTTGTGTGCCAAAGGCACATACGTAGTTGCAACGCATGCCATAACATCGCATTCCATTCCAATGCATACTAATACTAGGCACATTGCAAAAGTAGAGTAGGTTTTGCATAGCGGAGACATTAATATCACTATTCCCACTTCAGTGAGTGCAACCCAAAACTAACCTTTGCACCCCAAACCCAACCGTGAACCCTGGAATTCCTATTTGAGCCCCCATAACACACCCAAAAATCACATTTGACCCAAATGCACACCCCAATTTCCATATTTTACCCCAAAACACACCCCAATTTCCATATTTTACCACAAAACACACCCCAAATTCCATATTTTACCCCAAAACACACCGCAAATTCCATATTTTACCCCAAAACACACCCCAAATTCCTATTTTACCCCAAAACACACCCCAATTCTCATATTTTACATCCGAAACCCATTCCCACATGAAAAGCTTTAGATTACCCCATTACTGACCTCACAATGCGTTGTAATCAGATGCGATGTAAAGGCACCTGCGTTGTCAGAGTTGCATTGTTAACAATGTACTGCCTGCGTTGTAATGGTCGTCTCCCGTGCCAAAGACAACCCATAGGCTACGCCGTTTGCGTCCGTCTGCCCCTTGACCACGCTCTGCACCAAGGAGCCTTCCTCTTGGACACTCCACCGCTACGACGCAAGCACCCTCCTCGCCAGCAACCCTGGACTCCACCTCGCCTGCCAGGACCAACCTCTGCTCCGGACCGGATATCGCCATCGCCATCACTGACGGCTGCCGTATCACCCGCAAGGAGCACCCCGACCATCAAGGAGGAGGCATTGCCATCACCAACAGAAGCACACTCCGACTGACCACGCACTCTAATGACCCAAGGGTGACCATGGACTGTAGTGTAGCTCCTATTTTCCTAATAGGCTCTGCGCATTGGAATAATATATCCTATAGGTTTGACATAGGACTGAGGTCAGTATGTCCCTATCGAGTATATTAAACTTAATTACTTGTGCCAGCTAGCTCAGAGGCCACTAGAAACTCCTTGACGACAAGAAGGAGTAGTTTCTGGCAGCCGCAAGAACATGACCAATATGTTTCCCTTTTAGAATCAGAACGTGTCCCAGAGTCGTGGAAACACTAGATAACTATTTCACTCAGCTCAATCGTGCATGCTTAGTTTTCCTCAAAGTTACACAGAAATAATAGACGGGTGGTTTCAATAAAAGATTTATTGAACAGTCTTGTTTCTGGTGTAATGTGCTGTTACGATCACAAGACAGTATGCGAGATAAATAATGTACAGGGTGAGCAGTAGAAATAAATAATACTGCGATAGCATTATCTTTTAGTACAGAAGCTGTTACATAAATAACACAGACTAAAAATGCGAGTACTCATACGATGCGGTGCTAAGCTAGTTCTACCCCAATGTACCTAACCTAACCTAGGTGTAGGACGAGGTATGAAGTAGGTGAAGTATTCCTTACAATGGTATACTAAGAGTATGTTTTAAGCCTAGTATGCCTAGTATGCCAAGAGTCCCTCTAGGTTCTTATCAGCTCCATACCTGAAGAATGAGAGAGGTTGGAATCTCTTTGCCAGACTCGAACTCCAACACCCCGCAAGGGAAGTCAGATCACTGGAAGCGGGACTCTCTGCGTGCAGGGATGACAGCGTCTTCTCAGTGCGTCAGGGTGGGATACGGGCTCCTCTGAAGTCGAGGTCTCCTCTGATTTACAGGGGCTAGGGAAGGTATATTTATACCTGAGAGTACCTTAGGAATGTTAGCATTGACGTGAATTGGCTAGCGAAAGACGTCATGGATGAACCCCTAAGGAATAATGGTTCATGCATAATATATGAGGCCTTGAAGAAATCAATAGACCTGGGCTAGGGAAACTCCCGCAGCCTAAGGGTCTGTTCTTCATGAACTCGTTGTGACGTTAGGGTGGACGGATGTCAGAGACCATGCCTGTATTTGGAGTGCACGGTTTAATGCCTAAATAAGGCCTGGGATTCTATGCCTATATAAGGGCAGGGCGAGTTGTGCCTATATAAGGACATGATATTGGAAAGCCCGTTATGGACACCCTAAGAGGAATACAACACCCACTCCACTTTCGTGTATACGATAATACATAAATGCTAAACATTTAAAATGCTAAACATAAAAATGGAGTACCGCATATTTCTAAAATATTTCATAAAACCATTTAAAAAAGGCATTTAAAAAAAAACATATTTAGAATGCAAAAAGGTACTGTACATTCGAAGCATTGCTTATCATTTCAGGCATAAAGTTCGAAAATAAATGCAATTGGAATGAAATAAGCAGTAATATTTACATGTGACAGAAAATGATCGATAAGTTGTTCAAAAATCAGTCATTTCATGTCATGAAAATCAAATGAACTGTTTTTAGACACATAAGATGACTGAATGTCTGTGGAAGGACCGCCAAGTCTGAACTATAAGGCTGGACACTATCCTGTGCACACGTGGTTGGGATAATAGATCCAAAAAAAAGTCTCGAAAGTTGCCCAATTTAAGATCGACATCAGTTGTGTGAGTCAGGATTATTTAATGATGAACAAAGAAAAACGACCAGCCGACACGTGCTTCGTCACAGTGGGAAGTAGTCCTGTGACTCTTCAGGGCTGGGAAAGATACAAAGTATGTACAATTGATGAGGAACACTCATAAACACAATGTGAATCTGCGTGGCCAGTGATGATGACACGCAATATCACCAGAGAAGGTGGAGGAAACCCCAAGGTACAGTCATGAAGTGAATCAAGGTGCAAGAATCGGCAGAGGGAAGCCTAAAATACAAGGAATCATAGCTACGTGACAAGGGACTGTGGCTGTGCATCTGGACAAGGTGACAAAGGTCGTCTGAGGTGTTGCAGTGAAGTGTGGAGACCGGTTGGAAAAATAACTAGTGACAGTGAATAAATTCGGCCAAATGTAACCAAACAAAGTAACATGAGCATCAATCGGAATCGCAGTGCAGTGAGCACATGAGAACCAAATCGTAGTGCTGTCAACGTGGGAAAGTGGAAGACATAGTATAAAACAGCAATGTGTCAAGTATAAAAACATATCATGAAGAGGGTGTCTTGACGGAATCAAAGTGAAAGTGGTCAATAATTACAAACACATGACAAGCATCATAAGGAATCGTAGTAAGAAGTGGACACTGATAGAATCAATCACGTAGCATGCTTTAAACGGAATCGCAGTGATAAGAAAGCATGAGTGAAATAAAAACACCGTAGTCGTACTGTACAGTCAACGAGAAACATAAATGGTAAACGGCGAATGTAACCATCGAAGATTACTGAGATGGACGATGATCACTGGGTGCGTGAGCATGGTTCACAGCGAGGGTAGTCAGTGGAATGATAATTGGGTCGAATAAAAGTGGGTAGGTCAAGGGAAGAAAAGAAAAGAAAAGGAAGGGCTACAACGGGGAGATAGTACGAGTGAGGAAAAAATGTGGTAGCATAAGATAGAAGGAAGTGCAAACTGGAGAAATATCCAGTAGGTATGTGCGCTAATGACGCCAAACCGTGCATGATAACAAACATCCGACCAACGGACGACGGTGGTCAGGGGTGATGTGAAGTGGGTAAGGAGAGAGAGTGAAGTGCAGACTGGACTGTGTGTGACGCTACATGAAAAGGAAACAAGGAAGCTTACCCGAACGGGTAGTAGCAAACTGAGCAAAGGTGCAATGGACGTCTCAAATAGGAGGGAGTAAAGTCTTGAAATCCTGCCCAGATGAGGGTAGCCAGGGACAGTATCCCGGTGAAGGCAGTGGGCAGGGCCCAGAGAAGACACGCTAAAAAATTAAATGAAATAGGGTGAGCCTGGGGGACCGTGGCGTGGGGAGGCTCGAGGCTGATGCGAAGAAAACTTACCTAATGTATAGGTCGGGAGTGCGGCTGAGCGCCTACTCCCTGATGTACAAAAAACCCTACACAGCTTAACTCCTTTGGTTTCAGGGCAGGCAGCCGCAGCGTAGCATATCACCGGTTACTACAGTGCTACCTCATATTATGGATAGAGAAAGGATCGCATCAGAATTGTTCGAGAATTTAGTAAAGGGTATTCCGACAAACACTACATTGACGAGTGGAAACCCCCCACGTAACGAAGGTCTCAGGGAGAAATTCCTAAGACTGGAGAGATTGAAGAAAACTGAAAACTCGAGGTGGTGGGATAGTGCCACCCTCAAACAGTACCTTAGACTCAACAGAGTCCCTAGGGGACTCCGTTCACAAATTTTTCCAACCTTTGATGATTTAGACGATGATTTGTTATGTAAATGGGAAGAAACTCTGACATTAAACTCCAACACACTAATTGACATTCTTATAGAAAACGCACAGCGCAAGGTAGCTAAACTTCAAATTGAGATTACTAATCTAGAAAAAGAGATAGCGGATCTGAACTTAGCAGAGGCCACAGAAAAGAATTATGCCATTCTGAGTGACATACTCACAAAACACCAGAACAAGATAAAAGATAGGAAGACTCGACAGCTGAAGAGAGACGAGGCTGATTATAGGGAGGGACGTATTTTTACATTTGCCAGGAAATACGACCAGGTTGTACGAAACGCCCCTCGGAGTGATCCATCTACCAAAACAGATACTCTCTCTGTTTCATCCAGCTCCACCTCACTCAACACGTTTCATAGCAGTGATAGTGAAACAGAGAATCAACTGATCAGACTGGACTCCACCAAGTTGTCTTTTTTAAGGGAGGTCCAAACCATAAGAAGGGAAAACAGAACGCAACAGAGACAAGGCACATTAGACAGAAAACCCGGAGGGGCAAGAGGGGAGGCAACAGAGGATTACAAAAAGAAATTAAGATCAGGGAACGAGAGGAACAAATAGAGTCGCCAGATCAGGGCATACAGGTGGTCAACTTATCCTCCCATACACTCAACACTGGCATGATCTCTTTACTCAGTAAAGGCTTAAGTTTCAACCCACATGAACCTGGGCACACTTGTAGACACAAGATCGACCTCTTTAAATTCATGAGGGGCCTTAAAGTGAAAAGACACTTTAGCGGGATGCCGCCCACGACCATGAGTGTTAGAAATATCTGTATTGATAACCCTGCAGGAGTACAAAGCATCAAAGATATTCACGATACACATTTACTTTTGTCCCTCACCGATACAGACGAACCACCCATTAATATGGACAGTCTGTTACATGCACTCGACATAGAGACGGATCTCACCCAGAGTAGTGGGCTCAAAACCAAATCCAACTGGACACCTTTATTACCAGGTGGCAACCCCATTGACACATTTCATAATCTTGTCCTAGCGGACATTGACAAATACGAACAAAAAGTCATGAGGTCCAAACATAGGATCAAGGATAATTTGAGGAGAGATGAGCGTATAGCCCTTAAGGCCCTAACCACCAACACAGATATTATAATCAAAGAAGCCGACAAGGGCGGTAACGTGGTTGTCATGAACAAAACAGACTACCACAACGAAATCCTTACCCAATTGCAGGACACTTCATGCTACCAACGTCTTACGTTCAATCCCACTGGGACTCTCTCTGACAAAATCAATGGCCACTTAGCTGAATGGCATTCAGCCAGGCTCATAGATGATCAAGAATTGCTATTCCTTAAAGTACACAGACCGGCTTATCCCTGGCTGTATACTCTGCCCAAAATTCATAAGCTAGCCCCTTTTCCCCCGGGCAGACCCATTGTATCTGGGATCAGGGGACCGACTGAAAGAATCGCCCAATATGTAGATTTATTTCTAGGTCCCATGGTTAAGAATCTCCCATCCCATATTCAGGATACAAAACATATCTTGAGCATCTTATCAGATGTCCAATGGCAACCTGACATGATTCTGGCCACCTTGGATGTGGTTTCCCTCTACACCTCCATCGAACCCATCTTGGGACTGGATGTCATCACTAAACTACTACCCAATAGGCCGGCCTCCCTTTGGCAACATTCCAAGATGCTGACCACCATGATGAGCATCATTCTTAATGACAACTATTTTCTGTATAACAACATCTGGTACAAACAATCCAAGGGCGTGGCTATGGGTTCCAAGTTCTCACCCTCGTTTGCCAAACTATACATGGGCGTGCTGGAATCAGAGTGGATATGGAGCTCCAGAGGGGCTCTATGGGTCAACTCTACAATCTACTGGGGACGATACATTGACGATTGTCTGTTACTATGGTCAGGTTCCCAGACACAACTCGATGAGTTCTGTCGACATCTCAACTCCAATAACATGAATATGAGATTCACCAGCCACAGTAGCATCTCCAACATTACATTCCTTGATGTGGAACTCTACATTAAGGCAGACACCCTACACAGTCGCCTCTACAGAAAGGAAACATCCTGTAATGCCAGCCTTCATGCAGAGAGTTCCCACCCGCCACATCAAATACAAGCCATCCCCTATGGAGAATTCGTAAGGGCCAGACGGAATTGTAGTGAAGAACCCGAGTTTCAACAATGTATCAAGAACATGAAACAGAGATTCAGAGACAGAGGCTACAATCCCCACACGATATCCAAGGCAGAAACCAGGGTCAATCAGCTAGACAGACAAGACACCCTCCGTGCTAAGAACACACTTGGGACACGTGATCAACCAGTCAGATTGGTGACAGACTACAGTAACATGGGTCTAGTTATAAGAAAAAGCCTCAACAGACACTGGGGCACTCTCCTGGCAGACACCTCCCTTAAGAATATCATCACGGCCAGACCACTAGTGACATACAGGCGCGGCAGAACGCTAAGATCCAGGTTAAGCCCCAGTGTTCCTAGACATTTAACCAGTCATACCTGGTTAGGCACACACACTTTGGGTTTCTACAAATGTGGTAATTGTGGGGTCTGCAGACTAGCCCAGCATGGAGTCAGATCTTTCATGGCACATGACAAGAGGACATACTGGATCAAGCACAACATCAATTGCCACACCAAGTTTGTGGTTTATATACTTGAATGCACATGCAAACGCTGGTACGTGGGCAGTACGATCAGACCACTGAAAGAACGCATCAGCGAACACATCAGAGCCCTACAAAACCAGGATATCAGATACCCGATGGCCGTGCATGCGGCCACCTGTTCCACCCAAAGCGTGAACAAACGATTTTCCTTCTTTGGATGTGATGTTGCTGCCGCAAACCCCAGAGGGGGTAATAGAGAACTTCAACTAAAGCGCCAAGAGGCTTCATGGATTATGCACCTTCATTCTGTGACACACGGGCTCAACACTGATCACGAACTGCACTACTTTCTGGGCGACTGACCCAGGACTGTGCTCTTTCTGAGTTTTCTGTTTCATCCAGTAATGTTCAGTCCCACATACTAAGTTCTGGTGTTCTACATTTTGATTTTGTCAATATCATGTGACATGTGATACTGTGGTCCTGTTTAGCCACTTTTCCAGATTCTACATTAATTTGTAGCCTTTATACATAGGGTCCATTATTTCTATTTCCAGCTTCCCCCTTTTCCATGCTGTATCTTTGTTGTGCTTATGTTTATTTCGCTATTATTACAATCGTGACACTCACTGTTTAGCTGTTCTCCTATTTATTGCTATTTCCACCTCTTCTATGCTTTTATCCTTTTACTTTTCTCCTGCTCCTATTTCTCGTTTCTTCTTTGCGTTTGCACTCCTAGTCTGTCCTCTTTCTACCCGTTTTCCTCCTCCCCGGTCTCACTCACTGGAAACAGCTCTACCCGACGTGACCACACCCCTTCGTTGGGACCACGCCCCTTGCACTCGCCTCCTTAAATTCCCTCCTCCCCCCCACACTGTGACTTCCGTATCCGGCAGTCATGTGATCGACGGACGTCGCTTCTTTCCCAAGTAAGTCCACGGCGCTTTCCCCGGGCCGCTGACGTTCTCCCCACCGGCCCACCTTCTCTAATCCCCTTCTTCACTTTTCCTCCGCAGTTTCCATGCGGTTCCCGGGCTCACTCGCCTGTCACTCCTTCCTCCGCATTTTGCCGCATTTCCCGACCTATACATTAGGTAAGTTTTCTTCGCATCAGCCTCGAGCCTCCCCACGCCACGGTCCCCCAGGCTCACCCTATTTCATTTAATTTTTTAGCGTGTCTTCTCTGGGCCCTGCCCACTGCCTTCACCGGGATACTGTCCCTGGCTACCCTCATCTGGGCAGGATTTGAAGACTTTACTCCCTCCTATTTGAGACGTCCATTGCACCTTTGCTCAGTTTGCTACTACCCGTTCGGGTAAGCTTCCTTGTTTCCTTTTCATGTAGCGTCACACACAGTCCAGTCTGCACGTCACTCTCTCTCCTTACCCACTTCACATCACCCCTGACCACCGTCGTCCGTTGGTCGGATGTTTGTTATCATGCACGGCTTGGCGTCAGCGCACATACCTACTGGATATTTCTCCAGTTTGCACTTCCTTCTATCCTATGCTACCACATTTTTTCCTCACTCGTACTATCTCCCCGTTGTAGCCCTTCCTTTTCTTTTCTTTTCTTCCCTTGACCTACCCACTTTTATTCGACCCAATTATCATTCCACCGACTACCCTCGCTGTGAACCATGCTCACGCACCCAGTGATCATCGTCCATCTCAGTAATCTTCGATGATTACATTCGCCGTTTACCATTTATGTTTCTCGTTGACTGTACAGTACGACTACGGTGTTTTTATTTCACTCATGCTTTCTTATCACTGCGATTCCGTTTAAAGCATGCTACGTGATTGATTCTATCAGTGTCCACTTCTTACTACGATTCCTTATGATGCTTGTCATGTGTTTGTAATTATTGACCACTTTCACTTTGATTCCGTCAAGACACCCTCTTCATGATATGTTTTTATACGTGACACATTGCTGTTTTATACTATGTCTTCCACTTTCCCACGTTGACAGCACTACGATTTGGTTCTCATGTGCTCACTGCACTGCGATTCCGATTGATGCTCATGTTACTTTGTTTGGTTACATTTGGCCGAATTTATTCACCGTCACTAGTTATTTTTCCAACCGGTCTCCACACTTCACTGCAACACCTCAGACGACCTTTGTCACCTTGCCCAGATGCACAGCCACAGTCCCTTGTCACGTAGCTATGATTCCTTGTATTTTAGGCTTCCCTCTGCCGATTCTTACACCTTGATTCACTTCATGACTGTACCTTGGGGTTTCCTCCACCTTCTCTGGTGATATTGCGTGTCATCATCACTGGCCACGCAGATTCACATTGTGTTTATGAGTGTTCCTCATCAATTGTACATACTTTGTATCTTTCCCAGCCCTGAAGAGTCACGGGACTACTTCCCACTGTGACGAAACACGTGTCGGCTGGTCGTTTTTCTTTGTTCATCATTAATAATCCTGACTCACACAACTGATGTCAATCTTAAATTGGGCAACTTTCGAGACTTTTTTTTTGATCTATTATCCCAACCACGTGTGCACAGGATAGTGTCCATATTACCAGTGTGGGTTGTTGACTCACACAAATTACGGGGGTTATTGGGTACTTCCCCCTACCTGGCAGCACCGTACACATACAACAGCCTTGTTACATAGACGCGCACGAGTCTGAGCGCCTACCCCCTGATGTACAAAAAGCCCTACACAGCTTAATGTACTATAAGGCTAGTTCTACTTTAAGCAGATTGAAGTTCCATTTTCGTTCGAAAAAATGGGAAAAAGTTCAATTTTTGTTAGAGTTTCAAGTTTTTGAAAAATGAAGGCCAAATTGTTGCTGTATTTCTGGAACACTGTATGCTGAATCAGAGTCAGTTTACGGGTCTGGTGTAAACATTAGATCATCTATTTCTATAGACAAAACATCATCCACTGTAGTTGGTGTGAGTTGGAACACCTCGTGAAGCAGGTTAATCGCACAGAGATGTGAAGCATTGCTTTCAATTGTCGCAATGTTCGCGTCCGTTGTTACCTGTGTGCCTGTAGTTCTTTCTCGTACCTCAGCAGCAGCCGGAAGCGTCTGTGAGATCTCAATGAATGCTGTCATCAGGATAGGAAGCCGCTGGGGACAACACATAGCATGGGCCGTTATCTGGTCCAGCAGAGTATCGACGTCCGTTGGCGCATCCAATGGAAATGTTAGACAGGTGTCCAACACGCATTCTACACCGCATAGCAGGCATCGAAGAACAGGTAAGATGCAATCTTGCCAGATTGGTCTGAATGACAGGAACCATGTGGTATTAAGGTCCCGTAGACGATTTATGCCCAAAAGCTGTACTATTTGCTCACGGCACTTTCGTTCAAGGAGAGCTTTCTCCATGTCGCTCGGAGTGATGTCGGCCAATTGGCTGGCCATAGCGCAACAGCAGGAAGAGAAATAGAATTCCGGCAACAAGTGCTAGAATTAATGGTATGCCACCAAACACCGAATGTGCAAAGTTCGGGATGATTCCGAGTATTGCCTGGAATGGTGCTAACAGACCTGAGCAGATGCCCTTAAATACATGTACAATTCCTGTTGTATCAGACATGTTGAAAATTCGTCCTATCATTTCCATGAAATGTATAGGGCAGTTTGTACGTATTAAAGTCTGTATCTCAGCCGAAGTCCTTGCAATTTGCAGATCATAGGTTTCTTTGGCCGAGGTCAAAGGCACTGTTTGTTGTAAAAGCATGGCTTTCATTCTGCTTAAAGTATCAAATCTTATAAAAGAGACGTTCAGCGAAGGCCATAGAGGCGACTCCCTGACTGTGTCTATTGGGGCAAACAATACTTGCATACAGCAAGTGACCCTGGAGTTGGCCGTTACTAGATATGGGATGCCTGGCAGCATGCCACAGCAACTCTGATCATTCAACATGAGGTAACTCCCATTAGAAAGTTGTCCGAACGTTGGATTAATCACAGCAGCTGGTGTACCCTGCTGATGGCAAGACAAATTTGCCACAGAACCATTACAAGCCCCATGCAAGGAAATGTCCTGACATACAAGTGAACCGCTTAGTGCACGTTTACAGTTTTTACCGCTTAAAAACACTTCACGATCCCGCTCCAACATCTATATGTATACGGTAAAGCCCAAGATGTCTTAATGTATTCCTTACCCAACCTTTCATATTTGCCTGCTTGCATTTGTCTGAGGCAATACTGAAACTGAAAAGTAGTCACACGTAGTGTGATTTTGCCATGAATAAGCCATTCTGTAGCTGGTTTTTCTGCCACTGTGAATGGTAACTTTTCCAGTTTTTCAATGCTCAGCACTGTATACTTTGCTCCTCTTTGTGCCATTTCGATCTGTTTATCAGTTAGATTGTATTCTGAAAACAGAGCCGTTGTGTTGATGAAACGCCAAGGCACATAGCCCGCTCGCAATGATTGCAGCGTCCAGCTTAATAACATAATAGAACGTAATTGAGATTGGCCTTGTTGTAACATCGCCAAATCTTGTTCTAGTATGTCGATAGCAGAAGGATACAATGCCGTCCAGTGAATAAATTCTGGAGGACAAAGTTGTTAACCCATTGTCGACCACAGAGAGTGATTTCTCTAAATTAATACGATCAAGTTCACGTATTCGTTCTGCGGCCTCTATCTGTGACACCTTCCATGCTTCATTGTATGCAGCATAGATGCCGGCATATATGAAACGTTTTTGACGCGGTTTTCTTGGTCCAAGCAAGAAATCCCTAAGATCTGCGTCTTTTGCAAGTAAGGATAAGTGTTGTTTCACATCCTGTAGTGTAGAGGTATGCAGCCAATCGAGGCATAATTTCCCTACACTGTATGTTGTTACTACCCCTGGATGTTGTCTTTGGACGTATCTTGGGTCTGGCCTATGAATGGTAAAACCCTGAGTTTTATTCAGGAATCTTTCCTGACAGTTATTCGTGTCTGTGGGCCAGATCAACCATTTTTTCCAATTAGGAATAGATCTGTTGAGTTGTAGTATATTGTCAACTGTCACCACTGCCTGTGTTTCATTATTTTTTGCAGGAGTTGGTACAGAAGGTGTGTTCATCTCTTTGATCTTGGCTAATCCAAGACAAGATGTCTGTTGGATAGTTTCATTCAAAAACATTATTTGTTCAGGGATGATGCAGGCTCTAAATAAAGCTTCTTTCCCTTGTACTTGCCATTCTTTAGTACCCCACAACGTTTTTGTGTCTATTGTGTCTTTCCACAAGTCGAAACCCTGTCTAGACAGTTGGGCATTAAATAACGCAGAATAAATCTGTTTTGTATTCGTTAACATAATTTTCATACCTGTCTTGTTTACATTTTTATAGTAAAACATTTCTGGATCAGATGTATTGTAACCTGAAAAATATGGAAACTTACTAGCAAATGTTTTTGAACTACCTTTAGGTGGTGTAGGACAATGTTCCCATTGGTTAAACATAAACACATTTCTTGGATATGCAGATTTATGCAAAAAATGATGACCATAGTGGTTATAACAATTCAATTGTTCATAGTCTGATGAACCCTCTAAATATTCATTTTTAGAAAATGCAGCAGATTTTTCTAGGTCAAACATAATGTCAGTCACAGTCTCAAAGTCCCAATCATCAGAATAGGTACTGGACGTGATTAGATCACTTAGTGAAATTTTAAACAAATGTGGAATGTTCAATTCTTCCGTTGGACCGAATATATAAAAATCTGTTTTGTCCCACACTATACCATCGTGTATAGGAACAGCTGTGATGTTCACTGATGACAAGTCTCTTGCTTCACGATGGGAAGATTTATGAGGTTTCAAAAGTACGTTCACATCTTTGTTTTCAGTGTTCACATGGATGTATCTGCCACTAATAAGCACGCTCACAGTTGTAACCAAAGCTAGCCAGAGCAGGAAAACAAAAAGTCCAGATATAATCCAGAGTTCAATCCATGGAGAAACCAAATAAGTCTTTTTCAGAAAGTGAAGAAAGTCTTGTACTTGCTGCTTGAATTTGAATGATGCTGGCGTCGTTTCAGGTTCACTTGGATCTTCTGAGAACGTATCAAAGTTTATGAAATAGCCAGAAGCAGTTCTATCAATTGTTGGAATTGCATCAGGATTTGTAGAAATCACTGGAACCAGTTCATCACGTGCTACGTTGGTGTAAACAGGTGTATTTGGACGAACTGTTACTTGTTCTTCAAGAGGGATGATTTCCATAGCATTGTTGCTTATTCCTTCATCTGTTTCAGCTGAATTCTCGATTGTTATCAGTCTTTCAGTATGAACCTCTTGGATAGTAGCGAGAGGAGTGCGTTTGCTACTAGGTCGGAGTCCACGAGGCCTACTATTTAGTATTGGCCACATACTGTGGTTTGATGAGGTCGATGGACACAAATCTTTTCTCCTTTCTTCCAGCAAGGGGCGGCAGTAGTACTGTTCTTGTTCCTTGAACTGCTAGGACAGGTACTGGTTGTCTGTAAGAAGGTCCAAATTCCTTCTTGTCCGCAATTTTTTCTCTGACTAGATCCCCAACTTTTGGAATCCAGACAGGCCTTGCTGGGACAGCCGGTTGATCCCCAGTGGTGGTTGGCTGTAGGAACACGTTGCTTTGTTTCGTTCTTAATTTGTTTAAGTCCTGTAAAACAGCCAAACGATCTTTGATATCAAAGGGTTTATTTTCCACCACTTTGCCTACGTTTTCTAAGTCTGGTACCCACATTCTTATCCCAAATAGGACCTCATATGGAGTGACCCCCCCTAGAGAACTTCTTGGCAGGTTGTTCAATGCACGTTGAACACCACTGAGGTGTTTGACCCACCCGTCACCCGAGCCTAATACTCTAGCTGTTATAGACTGCTTTATGTCCCGGTTTTTCCTTTCCACAACAGAATTTCCCTCAGGATGGAATGGAGAGGAGTACCGCAATGCAACGGCCAGACTGGCAATGGCTTCTTTGTAAGCCCGAGAGCTAAACGCAGGACCCTGGTCAGAATGTAACGTGCCTATTGCGTATATGCCGATAAAGACTCGCAAATCTTTTATAACAGTTCGAGCGTCAGCTGAGCGCTGAGGCCATAACCATAGGAACCTAGATTCAGTATTTGTGGGAATGCCTTTGTCCAGTAGGACGCAGGTGCATAGATAGTCTAATGCTGTCTAACAATGGTGTCTGCACTGGGTTGCCGCATTCGCAGCTTGGTGTCTGGTGGCTCTCCCGCTGTAATTTACAGTCTAAGCTGTTGTTGATAAATATATGAATCTCTGTATTCATTCCAGGCCACCAGTACATCTCTTTTAACGTCAAAATTGTTTTAGAGATCCCTTGATGTGACAGACTTTCCCCCAAATGTGTTTCATAAATCAAGGCTGCTCTACGTTCCAAGTTTGGAATTACCCTATCCCCCACTCCAGGGATTCGAGCAAAAGGAACGTTGTTCGCATCAATTACATAAGAGTACTTGAGTGGAAACTTTTTTGGTAACGCTGCACTGCTGCCTTTGCTTGAAGCTTTGACAGCCAACATTATCGCACCGTCTATTTTTGTTTTGGAACGAATGATCGCAGCTACGGAAGCCGTTTGCACAGCCCCCTTTGCGGCTTCGTCAGCCAATGAATTCCCTGCAACGTGAACGCCATCACGTTGATGACTCAGTGTGTGGATCACGTGAGCCTTTGGTAGTTCGTTTTTCAACTGAACTACTTGTTCCCAAAGCATTTTATGCTTTATTGTGCCACCTTTCGCATCTTTGAAACCGTTTTCAAGCCAGGTTTGTATATATTCATTATACGACTGCACACAGTAAAAAGAATCGCACACGATTAGTGTGGGGAATTCGCGATCTGTAGTTTCAAGTGCCAGTTTGAATGCTTGTAGTTCAGCTCGCTGAGCTGTACAATCTCCTAGAGACTGCGTTTTTGTGACCATAGGTCTGAAGATGCCATTTCGCATGCAACCTTTAACGATAGCACACGCTGCACTGTAAGCTTGCTTACTCCCTATTGCGGGTTGTGCGGATCCGTCAGTGTAAATTATAAATTCGTACTGATCGAGAGGCAGAATTTCAGTAGGCAGGGGACATTCATGTTCATACTGCAGGAATGCTTGTGTTTTTAAATCTGGATCAAAAACATATTCAACATCTGTTGCAGCAAGAGAATTAACCCATTGTATCCATCTTGGATGCAATGCTTTAGCATTTGGAATGCTTGCTTTTGTAACCGCTTCTAAAGCAGGTACTGGGGTTACGACAATAATGCGTTTCCCTTGGGCTAAGGCTCTTTCTTTTGCTACAGCGGTTTGAACTGCTGTTAGAATTTTTTCAGTTGAACTGAAGCGCATTTCCGCTTGTGTGTACAAGTGTGATTTATACGCTATTGGGATTTTCTCACCCTCATTGAAAGTTAAGTAGGTGAATCCGCATTGACCCGAAATTATTCGGATCACCAAATTGCGTTCACTTACGCGTGTTTGTAAGTGATTTGTTGCTAACATGTTAGCTTGTAGTGAACGCAAGATTTCTGTGTGTTCTTGTGTCTAGTTTCTGAATGAAAAATCAGGTTTTATTAATGCGTAGAGAGGTTTAACCCTTTCTGCGTAGTTTAGAATGTATGTTCTTCCAAAATTTAAGAAACCCAGGATGGATTGTAAGTTTTTTTGCGTTTTTGGAGGTTGGAGCAGCGCACATTTTTCTAAAAAGTTAGCTGCCAAGCTCTTGCCTTCACTTGAAAGCTCATATCCTAGAAATAGGACATTGAGATGGGCAATTCTGGACTTCTTAAAGTTGAATTTGTAGCCCTCAGAGGCGATACCCAATATAATGGTGCTCACCCTGTTCAAGTGTTTATCCAGGTCATCGTCTGTCAGATAAATGTCATCGACATAGGACAATGCCTCATTGTCATAAATTTGTAGTAACTCCATTACCTCGCTGAGAATAAACCTAGGCTATTCTTGAACCCTTGTGGGAGTCGACAAAAGTGACGCTGGGTCCCCATTATGGAGAATGCTGTTAAGTACCTGCTCTCAGGTGCTATGTTTTGACAAAAGAAACCATTTGAGATGTCTAATGTTGTTTTATATTTTTTACGCACAATGTTATTCATTAATGCTGTGCTATGTGCATTTTGCACTGCAAATGTTTTAGAACAAGTGTTTAGGTGTCTGTAGTCCAAAACTAGATGATATGTATTGTCTGGTTTGGAGACAGGAAACAAAGGATTGTTCATTGAGGAGGTGCATGTTTCAATCACCCCTTGATATTCAAGTTGATCTAAGATCTCCCTGACCTGTTTTTTAGCTTCTTGCTTTATAGGGTACTGCCTTTGTGCAGTTGGTTCTTGTGTCAGATGTATTTTATGGTGAGGTGAGTCCTCATCCCATCCTACATGATTTTTATATAATGCTAGGGCCTGGGCTACTGCCCATTTCCTGGCATATGTATATTTTAGGTTGATTGGAATATGGTTGGAGAAGGCAGGCATAATAATGTCCTCGCCATGTGGGCACTCCCTGACAAATTGTGGTGGCCAGTCTTTTTCTGCTAGAAGTATGTCATAGCCCTTTGATAGTCTTTCCCAAAAAAGTGCTTTCACCTGTCTAGGTTTGTCTCCCTCCATCCGGAGTGTTACTTCAAATAACCTTTGTGGAGTACTAACCCTGGTGTCTACAGTTTCTACTTTAATGTATTCATTCAAGTCCACTATCTCCAGAAGTTCCTTCACGTTCTGGCGAACTATTGTGACTTCTGCTGCACTGTCCAGCATGGTCTGAGCCCATTCTCCGTTCTTGAGTTGTGTTCTCAGTATTCTCGGCATGTCTAATCTTTAGACCTGCTACTTTCTTTTTGGAGAATTGAGGTTTGGCTTAGGTTTTGGAGCGTGTTTGTCATCTTTCGATTTCACGCGTTCTTCTCTGTGTTCCGTCCGTCCTCTTCTTTCCGAAGTCTGTGGTGAGATCTGAAAGGGACGAGAGGAACGTGTATCAGTATCATGATACCTGTCAGGTTTTCTCAAATTATCCCTATTCCTGAGGTTATACCTCCTTTCAGAGGGCTCCTTTGGAGGAGACCTACCTCGGGATTGAGAACACTTCTCATTTGAATTTTGTTTATTAGTTTCCCACTTCTTTTTAGAAGATGTAGGAGTTTGTTTAATTGAGTCCTTCTCAGGACTTTCAGATAGTTTCGGCTTCACTGGTCTTCCACCCAAACTATCTCTGCCTAATTCTGCATAGGATTGTTCTATTATTCTGGGTAGCTCAGTTTGATGTTCTGTAACATCGAATTCCCTCAATTTTTGGCGGATCGCAACTGCTGCTGCCTCTCCTTTAATATTAGATAATATTATTGTTGAGACCTGGTCGAAATTTTTCAGTAATTTCATACCTAAATTTAGAGCAGGCTCTGCCCCGTATTCATTTTGAATTTGTTTTAGGACATCAGGTATAACCGCAATTGACGGAATGCCATGTGTTTTAGTATAGATGGCAGCAAAGACTGAACCCCAAGTGGTGCAGTCTTCCAGTTGTGGTGTGATCCCCATTGGTAAACTGATTGTTAGGATTCTGTGTTTCTCATACGGGCTAGTATTTGGAAATACTTCTTCGATTTGAGTAATTTTTTGAGCTATCCAAAACGGAATTTGCTCACGTTTTGTGGGCATTTTACCCATGACTGAGTTGAAAGTCTGTGGTGTAATTTTTAGTGTAGTCCCCTGATGAGGGGTCTGATTTTGAATAGTGAATGGTGGTTGGACTGTAAGAGTCCGCATGACATATTGGACCAATTGTCTGTAAATTTTTATTAACTCTTTTATTTGAGTGTGTAATTCCTCATCTGTCATTATATCCAGTTCAGGATGAGGTGTGTAGCCGGCTAAAATCGGCCATGTTGCTCCTGGTCTACCTAGTGGACCGAGCCTGGTGATGTTTTTGTGATGTTTTAGGGCGTCTTTAAACCAGAGCTGATGCTCCTGGTATGTTAATGGAATTTCAATATCCTCGAAAGGAATGTATTCCTCTGGTAGTTCATCTTCTTTGTAGAAGTGAAATGTTTGTGATGTCGGATTGCATTCAGGAAGTAGTACCCATGAATAGAATACCTCTGTCTGAAAGGATTCATGTGCCTCTATCACGAAAACTGCTCTACCTCCTCTTGGCGATAGGCCATGTTTTATAAGTTTTAGAGTTATGGCTCTTCTTAAGTTTTGAGGGATGTTTATAACACCCTCCTCGGTTTCATTTAAACCTGTATTATTAAAAACTGCTGCTTGGGCTTGATCAGCCGCAGTTCCACCGTTTCCGGCTTCATTGTCACCGTCAGGCATTTTTGTTGTTTGAAAAATGTAGAACAAGTTTCAAGGAAACAAAGATAAGGTGCACAATATTTTGGAACACTGTATCCTTCAACGTTGAGTAAACCAAACGGCTAATATATAGGGTACTTCCCTATGTAGCCGTGGTGGATACTAAACCCTGCCCACTCCAGACGTCTTTTGGAGTATATGGGTAGGGGTCTTGAGAGAAAATAGCACGGCTGAGTTACTCAGTATCTAACGTTGAATTACCGCCTTACCAAACCGTTGGGCGCCATGTAGTGTAGCTCCTATTTCCCTAATAGGCTCTGCGCATTGGAATAATATATCCTATAGGTTTGACATAGGACTGAGGTCAGTATGTCCGTATCGAGTATATTAAACTTAATTACTTGTGCCAGCTAGCTCAGAGGCCACTAGAAACTCCTTGACGACAAGAAGGGAGTAGTTTCTGGCAGCCGCAAAACATGACCAATATGTTTCCCTTTTAGAATCAGAACGTGTCCCAGAGTCGTGGAAACACTAGATAACTATTTCACTCAGCTCAATCGTGCATGCTTAGTTTTCCTCAAAGTTACACAGAAATAATAGACGGGTGGTTTCAATAAAAGATTTATTGAACAGTCATGTTTCTGGTGTAAGTATAATGTGCTGTTACGATCACAAGACAGTATGCGAGATACATAATGTACAGGGTGAGCAGTAGAAATAAATAATACTGCGATAGCATTATCTTTTAGTACAGAAGCTGTTACATAAATAACACAGACTAAAAATGCGAGTACTCATACGATGCGGTGCTAAGCTAGTTCTACCCCAATGTACCTAACCTAGGTGTAGGACGAGGTATGAAGTAGGTGCAGTATTCCTTACTATGGTATACTAAGAGTATGTTTTAAGCCTAGTATGCCTAGTATGCCAAGAGTCCCTCTAGGTTCTTATCAGCTCCATACCTGAAGAATGAGAGAGGTTGGAATCTCTTTGCCAGACTCGAACTCCAACACCCCGCAAGGGAAGTCAGATCACTGGAAGCGGGACTCTCTGCGTGCAGGGATGACAGCGTCTTCTCAGTGCGTCAGGCCGGGATACGGGCTCCTCTGAAGTCAAGGTCTCCTCTGATTTACAGGGGCTAGGGAAGGTATATTTATACCTGAGAGTACCTTAGGAATGTTAGCATTGACGTGAATTGGCTAGCGAAAGACGTCATGGATGAACCCCTAAGGAATAATGGTTCATGCATAATATATGAGGCCTTGAAGAAATCAATAGTCCTGGGCTAGGGAAACTCCCGCAGCCTAAGGGTCTGTTCTTCATGAACTCGTTGTGACGTTAGGGTGGACGGATGTCAGAGACCATGCCTGTATTTGGAGTGCATGGTTTAATGCCTAAATAAGGCCTGGGATTCTATGCCTATAAAAGGGCAGGGCGAATTGTGCCTATATAAGGACATGATATTGGAAAGCCCGTTATGGACACCCTAAGAGGAATACAACATGACCACCTCAACTCCCAGATCCGGACCAAGCCCAAGAACATCCTCTGTGGCACCCTCATGTGCAGGCCCCCCGGGCCATGGCCCCCCATTTCCCAATACCATTGTAGACCTCATTGCACCCCAGGGTCTCCCATCCACCGACGACATCCTACTCGGTGAACTCCAGTTCTACCTGGACAACCCCAGTGACCAGGACACCCCCCCCCCGTCCTGGGGAAGGTCCCCTACATCAGACGCAAGCAGCAAGTCACCTCAACAAGCCACATAGCAGGACACACGGTCGAGCACGTCACCTCTGCCAGCGGGAACTTCAACTACAGCCACAACACCGGACTCTCCTTGACCGACCATCATTGGTAACATCACGTCTTCACCTTGCCCACCGGACGCCACCGCCATCATCGCACCCCCTCGCACCTGGATCAAGGCCACCGTAGAACATCTCGTCCACTCCCTCCGCAACAACACTCCACCAATGCTTCCAAACGATGACACCGCAGCGCTCATCCACCACCGATAGATCTCCAACAGCGCTGACATTCGGGCACCCCTCATGAACGGCACTGCGTCAGTACCTTCCGCCTGCCTGATGTCAGGCGTGAGGGTGACGCAGTGCCACAGGGATAGGCTGGCCCCATGCATTGCTGGAGTTGCGTCATGGTTGTGACACGACTGCAGCAATGTGTGACTTTAGCGCAGACAGATACGTATCTGTCATTACTTGCGTCATGCAGCGCTGTCCCGTGAATACAGTGCATCCATGCTGTCGCAAGAAGGGTGTAGTGAGAAGTGTTGCAACGCTGTCTTGTTGCAGCGCTGCAACACTTTTCATGACTGGGGCCCAGGAATGCGCACTATCTTATTGATGGTGCGCATTCCTGCACTGTAGTTTTGTCGCAGGGCAGCGCTGCAACATTGCTTGCAGCGCTGTCCAGCACCAAAACCTGCTGAGATGTGGCCCCAAGCGCTATCCCCATTTTTAAGACCAACTATTTTCTGGTCTTAAGTAACTGGCTCTAACTGCAGTTAGAGCCAGTTTTTTTGGTCTTCAGAAGCTCAAGGATCCCCTTTTGAATATGGAGTAGTGGTGTTTGCGGGCGTTTTTGCACAGGGACGCCTCTCCTGCATATAATTATCGCTAACAGAAGTAGCGATCCTTATAGTGGACGTTTTCGCCTAAAAACTGTCACTAACGGCTGTTAGCGACAGCTTGGTAATAGGGCGATAAAATTATCGCCGCATTAGCGGCAGAAAAGTGCTGCTAACGCGGCGATAACTCCTTGTGAATATGCCCCTAAGTGAGCTATTGCCCAGAGTCACATGATACTGAGCTGAGCTGCCGCCGGCGCAGGGGATCGAACCGTGACCCCCGTGCTCTGGAGTCAGCCGATCTGGCTGCTGCGCCACACCTCTTGGATGACTCACTCAGTTCAAATCGCAGGATGATTGTAAGTATTGTTCTTAATGTGTATGCCGTTCTGCTCATTTCAGGAATATGGGTAGGGTACTTTAACAGACTACGGATGTTTGTCATTGGGGCAAGGTAGTGCATGCCTTATCATTGGCTAATGATTCGATGTGAAGCCCTTGACTTGAAATTCAATTTCAAATGAGGTATTTGACTGGCACATCCCATGTGGGTAAATCATGATCAAACATTTTTTAATGGTATTTGAGGTTTAATTAGTTGCTGATATTAATGTTTACAGAGTTGTAAGTTTGTTACAAACCTGAATACCACTAAGAACAGATATCTACTAAACGTGGGTGATTTCACAGATATGTTTCATGTTGCGAAAGATCATGCCAATTTGCACTACAGAGGTGATAGAAAAGTAGGTCTAGGAGTAGCTTGCTGAATACCTTTCAGTTAGAAAAGTCTATAGCGAAATGTCATGTTCACTGGGTGATGTCACCAGTGATGTCATTTAACATGTTATGAATAATGTAATATGCGAGGTCATAAGCAGTGAATGGCGGGTGCGGAAGTTCTAGCTAGCTCACTCAACTATAACTGCTGAATGTGTTTTTTTTTTACTAATTTCAACATTTAACACAGAGGTTACTTGAACAATTGTGTTTTTTCAGTGAATATAAATGACATTGAAAATAAATGCTGCCCAAAGCATGTTATTTGGAACTACTGTACTTGTAACTGTACATTCACATATATTTGTACTACAGTGCAAAGAAAACAACACCGCTTTTTGTCCTTAACATTACATGCTACAATGACTTTGATGCTTTTAAAAACCTTTTGTTGCAAGCTGTCTGCTATTGTTATCAAACCAAAGCTGTTAAGACATCCCTGTCCCTAATCGGGCACATAGGGTCTAATGTGCACATCCAGTCTGCTCATTGTTTTGACAGCTGAAACCTGGAACCGTAGGAGGTTCCAGGTTTCTGCTGTTAGAAAAATGAGCAGACTGGATGTGCACATTAGTGCACGGGAGTTATCGGCAAAAGTATTTTTTGTGATGCTGACAACAATAAGCAGAACGTTTTACTAATATTAATTTATTAAAGCAAATTTTCAACCATTTGCGCTTCTCCCAATAAAAACAGTACTCTGCTTTTCTGATAGAGACTTCCAACTAAGGAATGCAACGTATGTGTCATTCCTGTTGGGGGTGGCAATTCTAGCAGGGGAGGTGGTGCTTGGAAGGAAGCTCAGGATGGCCTCGGTTGAGGTCGTAGCGGCGCTGACTCTGAGTTAGGCAGCACAATGGGCACCGCCTCCTTAAGGGACTGGTATGGAGCGCAAAACTGGGGCAGAAGGAAACGCAAGTGGTACCAAGGGTAAACCCGGTTGGATGCCTCTTGGCTCCTTGGTGCATCAGAGGGATTTGTTAAGGATTCAAAGAATCTGCATGTGTCGTTGCGGAACTCTTCGATCTGCCTTAGTGTCGCATCCTGCCCTGCAAACTCTACGTTGTGCCGCAACAAGTTGTGTGAGAGGCTCCAACGTCAGTCAACTTCAGGAGTGAGATCTGGAGGCATGGTGGCACCTTCACTCCTTAGGGGCATGTTAGTGGCAGAAAGGGGCCATGTCCCACTTGGATTTTTTGTGTTTTTCTTCGACTTACCCTAAGACTTGAAACACGAAGACGACTGACCTGGAGAACGACTCCTATCTTTTCTGGACCGGGAATGGTACATGGAATGACCATTCGACTTGGGACGGTCTCATTGCTGAGTCGTCCAATACTTGGTACATAGACTTTCACCTCTCTGTTTCTTATGGCCTTGTTCACTGATGTGTAGTCACTGCATGCCTTGACCCCAAGCTCCACAGGTAAACCTGATGAGGATTCGTCACAGACATTTGTTTGTGACAGTCCTTGCAGGTTTTGAATCCTATTGTCTTGAAAGGTGACATTTGTCTTACACATTGAACATTTTCTGATTGAAAAACTGTCTCAGAGATGAGTTAGCTCCGGGTCCACGTCTGGTGGTGCAGAAGAAAAGGAACTAAGCGCACAGGAGTGGTGCCTGTATGGACCCTGCACGTCATTTCCGGAGCAGAACAGTGTCAGTGCGAAGCCGCATGGCGCCACCTACTGCACACATAGGTACTGCTCAAAAGTTTCTGGATCCAGTCTGATTCCTGGAGAATATTCAAAAGGTGAGGTATCTGCAGTTAGTTTCTACCAAAACGATTGTTACCGAAGGTAAGTAACTTGTTTGTTTAGGTGGCCCTATTGCATGGGGTAGGAACTGGCCAAAAATGTGACCATCTTTACATTAGAAAGATGTTGCAAGACACTGGGGACTTCTTAGACTATTCAGAGAGATGAGGCTGTAGACTGAGTGCCGTTTCAAAAGACCTAGAACTCCTTAGTGTCTGGCAGTATTCTCTTTGTGCGTGGATAGAGGTATTTTATCCCTCATAGCAGGTGGCCCACACTGCATTGATTGCTGTCCTGTTCCTACTACTACTACCATAGTTGCTAAGAGAGTTGTATGTAACGTTTGACACATTCTAGCATTTTAGTCACAAACACTTTGCAGGGTGGAGTTTTTTGAGAGTCTATTTTAAGGACCACTAAAAGGCATCATGCTGTTGGCTAAAAAGCTGGGATTGGCTGAGGGTGTCCCTTTTGGCATGTCTCTTAGAAAGTATGGGACATGTTTCCAACCCCAAAAAATCTTCCCTGGCCAAGTAATAACCAGAATTATGGTTGAAAAAGTAAATTGTAGGAAGGTGGGTTTCTGTTGCAATACCCCCCACTTTTTTCCCTGGCTTTGGTGCAACTTTGACTGTAGAGTACTGGGTCCCTGCTATCTAGGTTCCCAGTACCTGTGTTCTTTCCCTAAAAATGTACCACATTTGGTACCACTTCAGCTACCCATGTAAGTCCCTAGTAAATTTTACCCCTGGTACCTAGGACATGGGTACTGAAGAGGGTCCTCTGGGACTGTAGCACTGGTTGTGCCACCCTCACCAAGACTATGCTCTCTGCCATTGAAGGCTGCGTGTCTTGGTGCAGAGATATCCAAAGAGTCAATATTGCACACAGCTATGTGAGCCATGACTCCCATACATTGCATGAGATATTGGTAAGTCACCTCTATTGCAGGCCTTTAGCCCTAAGGCAGGGTGCACTATATCCTATTTGTGGTCATATCAGCATGAGCAGATATGCCCCTACAATGTCCAGTCTATTCTGAGATGTAAGTGCCCAGGGAAAGCATAAAGAGTACATGGGCTGGATACTTGTCAACACGAGTTTCCTAGCTCCATGATGGCTTCACTGATTTCTAAGGTGTTTGGTACCAAACATCTTGCTTAATAAATCCTCACTGATACCAGTGATGGATTTCCTAATAAATTCACACAGGAGACCCTTGTAGTGGGTCCCCTGAAAACCTACCAAGCTCTGTTGTGGTTCCTGACTTGTTTTCGCCAGCAGGCCACTTCCAGACATGTTTCTGACCCCATGAGGTGAGAGCCAGCGCTCTCAGATGACAGAGACAAAGCCTGCTCTGGGCGGAGGTGTTTCACACCTCCTGCAGAACAGGACGGCCTTTCTGGGTGGGAAGCTTCAAAGGCACTGCTGCCTTTGAAATCCAACCCAGGAACCTCCAGATGGTGGGGGAGGCCAAGCCCCCTTTCCTGCTCCACTTTTGGTAGAAGGGAAAACGAAAAAAATTGTTAGATTAGGAGGAGGGTCCCCACTTAGCCTGCACCACCTTTAGGGCGGGGCAGACAATGTGAACCCCTCTCCTGAAATTCCACCATCTTGAGATGGTGAGAAAACTTCCTATCAGGGCTAGGGTAGTGCCTCTTCCCACAGGAAGTGGTCACTAAAGGGTGTAGACACCCTAAAGGTAAGTAGCCCATTGGCTACTACATGTCTCCCCTTGTAACGCCCCTAAATTCAGTATTTAGGTGACACCCGGAGACCTGAACATCAGATTCCATGGACAAGAGAAGACCGGGGCAAGGGAGACCCGCTGCCGAGAACTGAAGCCCTGCTGCAGAAGAAAAAGGTGTCAAACCCTGGCTGCTGCTCCCAGGACTCAACAATCTCTGCTGCTGTGTCAACCTGAAAGGACTCCATGAACCCCGGAGAACCTTTAGCCTTCAAGAAATCACCAAGAAGCTCCTTTGGAGTGAAGGTATCACTCCCCTGCAAACCGCAGGCACCGATCCCATGAAGTCCGGTTTCTCAACGTGCTTCTCCCTGATGACCTCGATGCAGCACCGAAGCGAAAAAAGGTACAACTGCTCCGGAGTGTCAGATCAGCCTCCCCACCAAGTTTGGAGGCATCAGGTCCAAATGGAGCCGCGGTGTACCAATACACGGGGTACTGGACCCCCAACGACAAACCCAGAGTAGAAGAGTCCACTCCAGACTCCCAAAGCACTAGAAGCAAGCACCCATCGAGGGACGTCGAGACACCGGAGACCCACTTCCTGAGTGGCACAGCTGTCCCGAGATCACTTCTCCAAATGTCCTGCTTCTGACCGCGAGGACCTCAAGACGCATGATGCCCGGCTGACCTGTTCGCTCTGTATCTGGCCCCACCGGCCCTAGCACTGACCAACCAGCCCTGCTCCCGTGGTCCCCAGGCCCTTGCGACCTCCTCCCTCTAAGGAGACCCACCGGACTTACCTGTAAGTCCTTCTGCACAGTGCTTTTTCAAGTGGCCTCCTTCGTCTTTGCGTACCAGCTTCTAAGACCTCAGCACCTCTGCTTCCGGCCGATCCGGGACGCTCCCGAACTTTTCCTGCTGGAACTTTGGTTCTGGTCCCAACATCCACCTACAACGAGAAGGTGAACTTCATGAGAGCAGTCCCAGAATTTCTACGCATTATCCTGCTTTTTCCCTATTTGTTCCTATGGTGCAGAATTGCTCATAGTAGTGATATATTTATTGAACTTTGCCAAATCGTATCTCTGAAAGTACTTACCCTAGAACTGTGTTTATGGTCTTAAGAATTATATAAAAATCGCTGTTATTTTTTTACAAATTGGTCTCAGATTTATTCTTGAGTGTGTCTCATTAATTGCCTCTGTAAGTACAACAAATGCTTAACACTACCCTCTGATAGGCCTACCTTCTCGCCCACACTACCACAAAAAGAGAGTTAGTATTATCTACTTTTACCTCTATCTGCCTATTGGGGATCTCTCGCACTCTCTGCATAGTGTACTTCATGTTAGTACACTGTACAGAGAGGTGGTTTCCTACACAAATGCTTTATCCAGTTTGAAAGAAGTCCTGAGTTTCTGTAGTTCTCCTATTCTGGCCTTTTAATTTATTTTTTAAGTTGGTGAGCAGCCAAGAACGGTCTATGACCTCACATATGAAGCTCAGCTAGGTGTGTTGCTTCAGTCTGTCCTGTGAGGCAGGGCTTTAGCCTGTGACAGTGCTCTCCGGGAGTTATTGCAATGTAGATGAAGCAGCAGATGGACATACCCCTTCTCTTGTGATCCAGGATAACTGGAGGTAATCCCTGAGACAAACGCTCATGGTGCCAACAGAGAGGCAATCCCTTCAGCTATAGCAAGACAACAAAAAAGCTCCCCCAAAAATGAATAAGCAACGGCTATACAAAAGATAATAAACATTTTTTTGGAATATAAGGGAGCCTCGCGGAAAAAACAGACGGTGTCATTACATCTCAGCCCATCACTGTGCATGAAGGGGAGCACTTCAGTGCTTGGTTCAATGTTGAACCTAGGTAACAAAACCTTTGTGAATACAAACCCTGGTTTATTATATGAACAAGACGTACACAGCATTCCAGAGAATTCCAGTTGGCCTAAGAGAAAGAAACGCCAAGGTACCATTGGCCCTAACTCCAAAGCCAGTTTATCTTAACTAACAAGTCCCCATTTGAGGGCATTCAAGGCCTGGGCAAGACCAAGGTAGAGGAAGAAAGTACATATGGGACTGTGAAAGTCAGAGCAGACTACTGCAATATCAGCATCTCTACCTGGGAATTACCTGCATAGCTGGCAGTTTTTCAACAAATCAATAATAACATTCCCTCTACAGCATGATTCTTAAACACTGGTTGAACTCCACAGTAGTAACAGGAAACAATTACAAATCACCACAAACTTGGGATGCTTGTAAAACACACCTGGAAGATTCGGAAACCCAGCTAATAAAACTTTTGTAGCCAATGAACCCCAAAAAGGGATTTCTATACATTGAACAATAATCATGTGTATAGGTGAGTAGAATTTTCTAATGAAATAAGGAAAGAACATAAGTGTAGAGACTGGTTCAGGGAACAACTAGTAGAATGAATGCTGGCAAATTTCATACAAATGCAGCAATCTAAGAAATCCTTGGCCTCCTGAAGAACGTGGATCATTACATCATATTTTTTATCCCAAGGAGATGCCCTATCCAAGTATACTAGAAGACACGAAAAAGAGGTGACCATAAAACGTGGAATGTTTTACACCAAGATTGCCTAGAGATCAGCATGTGGCCCAACCTCAAACTATCTAGAATACAGAGATCCACAAAATCTGAAAATCCAAATTCACACAACAAATAGGAGGGAAGAAGTTTTACATCCCAAAACACCTATTCATCTTCTCCCTCCGTTAACCCATTTGAGTGATGAAATTTGCTGCTGGCTACCCAAAACACTAATGTGCAACCAAACTGCCAGTCATAGGATATTCTTTCAATTGACCCTGATCTCTGCACAATAATTAGTTGGAATATTGCCAGGCTGAAAGTGGAAAAAAGACAACAAAGATTGGGTTACTTTATTTAAATGCCATAATATATGCTGCTTCCAAGAAACCTGGGCTCTGGAAGAAGTTGAACTGTATGGATACACCGCTTATAGAATCCAAGCAACCAAACAAAGCAAGGTAAGACCCAAAGGTGGCTTAACCATATATGTCTCGACGGACCTCCCAGTTAAAACACAACTAAGCAACAAAAAAAAATCAATAATAATATACAACACCTAAGACAAAAAATTGACATCTGGTCGTTCAATATCTTTACTGTTTATTTTCTGCCCGATAATAAAGATGCCAGAATGTCTCTGCTAAAATGATCTAGAGCTGTGCATTACCAAGGCAAGACCGGATCCAACAAGTCATGGGTCTTAAAACAAAAAGAGATATAGAACAAACTTAATACTGGTGTGTGCCGATTTCAACACCAATCTCACCCTATGATGCAGGATCAAGAGCTACTCAGTGGGAGTCTGTTTGGAGTATTCTCACTATTGTAACAACATATTTCATGAAAACAAAGTCAGGCGAGAAATTGGCTGGAATGCTAGCAGCTAGCGATCTGCATACACTCAATAGACACACTCCATCTGATATGCTTGCTAAGAAAACCTTCAGGTCTGGCACTTGTGTGAGCCTAATTGATGACTGTTACTAAGCTTAAGAGTCCTGGCACAGGGGCGTGGCTTGGCGCGTCAAGATGGCAGTCGCACTCTAAGAGTGCTCCGGACCCCTCCGTCATCCGCACCAGGATCCACTAGAATCGGCAGTCATCCATCCTCCAATCCTGCAGCCAGCATCTTGCCACAACCGCTGACATACCCTTGCGGCAAAAATTTCCACAACCACCCCACATTTCCGTGCCAACCTGATCACCGCGGCGCCACGGCTCGTCAAGATGGCGGCACCTGCCCTCCGGGCCGCGATGTTCTAGCAGCGCCGCTGTGAGACTGTGACCCACACTTGCTTCACCTGTGACCAGGGGCTACTGCGGAGACTGGCGGCTGGACCGGTGACCCGGGGAAACCTGCTCCCACTCCCTGGTGGCCCGGTGCGAGTCGTCCACTCATGTGACTCACGAAGGAGGCCTCCTCCCCCAGTGGGACCCAGAGAATCGTGGGCTGCGCAGACCTCAATCGGAGGCCGTCCTGCCCCCCGCCTAGAGATCAGGAGCCGGTGGGGGAGGCCCTGCATGGTGCCGGGTGGCCTGGTGGCCCGCCGGCCACCCAGCGGAGGAACCCTGTGGAGCCCGAAACCGGCCCTTCGCAGGCCAAGGATTGGAGGTGTGGCGCTGGGCAGCGGGCCCGGGGAGTGAGGCCCCGGCTATCGACTGAGCCCCAGCGCTAGAGGTGAGACGCCAGGCGCTGTGGAGATCTGACAGCTGGCCGTGCTGAGGCGTGACTGCGGTTTTGGCCGCCATTTCGGGCGGCGGAGGGCGAAAATCATCCATGGCAGCACCGGCACTGGCTCCCCCCCCCCTACGGCCCAGCAGGACCCAGAGCATGGCGACTCACCGGCAACGCCCCTGCCAGACAGGCGTGACTCCCGCGGCCGGAAAAGCCCTTGCCGCTCCTGTGTACCCGGTGAGTGCGGAGGTGGCGGCGAGCGGAGCTGGGACCCGTGTGGAGCGGTGCTCCCTGAGAGCTGTGGACTGCTTGTGGTGGGATTGAGGGGGTGGAACCGGCCGCATCCATCGAGCGGCGTGGGGTCTTCAGTGAGGGCCCCCTCCACCGTTCCTCTTCTCCCGCTTCCTCATCCGGGCCTCGGCGGCCTTCTACTCATCTGGGCCAGCATTGCCGGGATCTGAGCCCCGCGGCCTTGCTCTGTTTCGCGGCCTGGTGGGTCCGGGGGAGCGAGGAGGGGGGAGCCCGCCCCCATCTGGAGCTCCTGCAGCCAATTGATCCCGCATCGCTGGGGAGGTGAATCAGCTGTCACGTTCAGACGGCGGGGAGGCCCATGAGTGAGTCTCCCCTCCCCTCCCCCCATCCTCTCCTGGGCACTTGGAGTCCGCTGAGCCCTGCACACCCCACTGTTGCTCCCGGACCTGATTGTGGGTTGCTTCCTGGCGGTGGGTGACGGTGATCGCTGGAGGCCGGGGAGGACGGCTTTTCAATTGGTGCTCACCCTGGAACGGGGGACCTGGGCCCTTGAAGTGACCATCGCAGGCCCCCAATACACGCTAAGGCGCTAGCGGTGAACACCTGGAGTCCTGCCCAGCAACGCAGATCGTGCAGGGTGCTGTGGCCCCTGTGGGGAAGTGAGGTGGCTCACGCTGGACTTGCCCTGCCTCATCATCCTCCTCCTCCCCCCCCCCACCATTGACTTGGTGCTTCCTCATGTGCACGCGCAGGATCTCCGACACACTGTAGTGGGCGCTGTTCTGGCCCGTACCCTGGCACTTGGGCGCAGTGATTTCCCCTTGTTCCCTCCTGGCACTGACCTTTGCACTCGCCCCTGGAGGCGCCCACACGCAGTTGAACACGCAGCTGCGGCTTTTGAGGAGGCACGTACTCCCGAGTTCCTGACCTTGACCCTCTGCTGGTGCGTCGTCCATTACCCGCCATGGGGAGAGACCGGGGTCCCAAATCCTCGGCCACCCATACGCAAACGAAGATCGACCAGTTTACCACAGCTGACCATGACCCCGCAGGGCAGGGTGAAGCTGGCCCTCCTCTTCCAGGTAAAGACTTAGCCGCTATCCTGCAGGCAATTAGCACATCCCAGGCCTCGGTGGAGGGGAAGATCGGTGAGGTCAGGGTGGACATGTCCCTCATCCGGCAGGATCTGCGCAACGCCACGGCCCGCATCACGGAGGCCGAGTCTCGCCTCTCCGTGGCGGAGGATGACATCCATCAATTAAAAGACCAGGTGACCCGCTTGCAATCCCATACCAAGGAGCTCCACAGGCGTGCAGAAGATGCCGAAAACCGCTCAGGCCGCAACAACCTCCGCCTGGTGGGCTTCCCTGAAGGCGCCAAGAAAGAGCAGATGTCCACCGTCATCGAATCCTGGTTCTCCTCCTGGATGCCCAGGTACGTGCTCTTCGCATGGCTCGCAGTGGAGAGAGCTCACCGGTCCCTCGCGCCTAAACCGCCACCCGAGGCCCTGCATCGTCCCATCATAGCCCGGATCCTCAACTTTAAAGACCGGGATGCGATCCTGCGTGAGGCGCGAACCCTGGGACCCCTGAAGTTCCAAAATCACACCATTATGGTCTTTCCCGATTATACTAAGGAGGTGCAGGACCAGCGACGCTCCGATATGGAGGTGAAGAATAAATTGCGGACTCTTGGTCTTCAATACCGACTTCTGTTCCCGGCCCGCCTTTGCGTCATCTTCCAGGGCAGGACACAGTTCTTTGATTCCCCCCAGGCTGCCTGAACCTGGCTAACGGAGGAGCGTCCCCTTAGGTCCCGGCGGAATTTGTCACCGGTGCCCTCAGGCCCCCAATCCACACGGCCTCGATCCCCCAAGCAACAACGCCGAAGGCGTACACAGTCCCGCCGGGGCGTCAGCTCCACCGAATGGAACCCAGATCGCTGAGCCTGGCAACCCGCGGGCCCGAAGGTTCTCCCGGCCCCCCGGACTCTCCATCTCGCCACAGAAATCACTCAACCAGCAGCTCATCCGGGGAACGACCCCCACTGGACCATCAGGGCTTGGCAGCTGCAGACTCAGACCTGTCCCGCGGCCCAACAATCTGAAGCCTTCTGGAAAGAGGGGACCTTGATCAGGGAGGTCAGTGCTGCCTCTCAGCTTTAAGGACAGTCTGCACGATGTCACACAGTGGGCCGGGGAGCGGGCAAACGGCCTTCCCCGCGGCCAGTGCGGGCGGAGGCACCCACCCGCGCCGCCAAAAGGGCGTACCCCTGAACACCGTCTGCACCCTGCGGTGATCCGACTGTACACGCCGCGAGGAACTGAACTGTGGCCTATCCTACCGGACATTCCTGTACTGCCCTGCCGACCCTGGGTTCCTCGCGGCCCGCCGCACCTGGTGGGAGGGGCTCCGTCCGGTGACACGTCCTCACTCTTCGAGCATTACAGCGCCACGGCAGAGTTCCTGCTCCAATCCGTTTGTCTCTCTGCCGAGATACTGAACATCTGTCTCTAAGGAGGGGTCCTCCACGCAATCCAACCCGAACGTTCTAGTTTGGTTTCTTATTGTGCCTAAGTTGGGACGACAGATGCTTCTGTTCCTGAAGTATAGGGTAGGGGGAGGGGATAGGGAGGGGGGTTGGGACCGTTGTCCCATTGTTGATGTTGGTTCAATATGTTGCTTCACCAGCTTTCTTACTGCACACTATGATAATCCCATGCATCACCTGCACAGTACAGCTCCATTTACTGTCCCGCGCTTATGCCAGGCCCCATGTGCACCCACTGCCAGCCCAGGTCCTGGGAAACTTCGCTCCCGCCAACGGCCACCATGACTTCCACAACCAGTTCTGGGGCTTCCCTCCGCGCCCTGTCCTGGAACGTTAACGGGCTCCTAGATAGAGTCAAACGAACGGCTGTCCTGCGCTATGCCCAGCACCAGACTGCTGACATACTCCTGCTCCAAGAGACTCACCTGGTGGGGAACCACTGCCCCTTTCTGGCACGGTATGGGTATGATAGAGTCTGGCACTCGAGGTTTGCCCGGGGCTCCCGGGGGTGGCCATCCTTATAAGGCGCTATCTCCCCTTTGTGCTCACACAGGCCACCCATGACCTTCAGGGAGGATATGTGGCTCTGTGTGGAATGCTGAACGGTTGCCCTCTCAATCTGGTTTCCATCTATTCACCCCCATCGATGCTCACAGCGACTCTGGGGCGCACCACTGACGACCTCACCTCCTTACCTTTGGGTGCCACAATAGTTGGGGGCGGCTTCAACGCAGTTCTTGACCCCCACCTCGACACTGCAGGCTCACCGTCCACTATCAGAATCACTCACGCCAAACAGTTATCGAACTGGGCAGATTCACTGGGCCTGTGCGATGCCTGGAGAATCTGGCACCCTCAGAGTAGGCTGTTTACTCACACATCAGCTGCGCACCACACTCAGGCGCGTATAGATGCTATATTCGTCCCCTCTATTGACTGCCAAATGATTAAAGACATCCGTATTCTCCCCAGGGGTATTTCCGACAATTCACCAGTACTTCTCAGCATTGGAGAACCCCCCCTCCCCCCCTTGGTGCGTCCAACCTGGCGGATGAATGCCTGGTTCCTCCAGGAGAAGGAGTTTAAAAGGGCGGTTGGGGTAGAACTCCAGCAATACTTCCTTGCTTACACCGGCTCGGTTCCCTCTCCAGGTACCCTCTGGGAAGCGGGCAAAGCCACTATCCGAGGCTTCGCCAAGGGCCAACTTAAACTATAGCGACAAACCCAGACACACCAGATCACCCTGCGAGAGGCCCAGGCACTGCTCCTTGAACAATGTCCTCCCGACAACCGCAACGCTGCCCAAGAAAGGCAGCTCACACGCCTGAGGGGCAAAATCAAGCAGCTCTCCTTGGAGGCCGCCAAACTTCTCTGGAGATCGTCTATAGCTAGGGTGTACGGATGGGGCGACAAGAATGGGAAGATCCTTCACAGACTAGCTACATACCCAAGGGCCAACCGCATCATTCCAGAGATTGTGGGCCCAGCTGGTCTGGTACACCGATCCCCTTTGATGATGGCCCAGGCCTTTGCCTCCTACTATCACGAGCTCTACTCTGCGCAGCGCCCTGAAACTTCCCTGTCTGAATTGCTTGGCAGGGGCCGTCTCTGCCTTCTGCACCTTAGTACTGCCGAGTCTAATGACCTGGACCACCCCATCACCCGCGAGGAGATTAATGAAGCTATAGCGTATACCTCGCCGGGCAAGACCCCAGGCCCGGACGGGCTCCCGCAGGAGTATTACGCGGCATACCGGGAGACCCTTATTCCACACCTCGCCGATCTCTTTGACGAGGCCCTAGAGAAGGGCTCCTTTCCGCCAAAGACAGACATCGCCACTATTGTTGTTCTCCCTAAAACACAACCGCCGTCACCCCGCTGTGCGGATTACCGCCCCATTTCCCTCATAAACACAGAGGTTAAAATATTCGCTACAGTTCTCGCCCAGCGGATGAGGCCCTACCTCACCAAGCTGGTCCACCCCGACCAGTGTGGGTTTATGCCGATGCGGGGGACTAGACACTGCCTTCGTCGCCTCCATCTGGCCCTGGCAAACCACCACTTGCTCACTCCTTATCTGGCACTTCTTCTCGTCGACTTCGAGAAGGCCTTTGATTCCGTGGACTGGCAATACCTGGGCGATGTGCTGGTTGAGATGGGTTTCGGCCCATGCTCTCGCAACCTGGTGAAGGTTCTCTATGCTCGACCTCGAGCACGGGTATTAGTCAACAGGGTTTTATTGGAGGCTTTCCCCATTTGTGGAGGAACGAGGCAGGGATGCCCCCTATCACCCCTCCTCTTCGCTTTGGCGATGGAGCCCCTAGTGAGCCTCATTCGGTCGGACGACCGCATTCGGGGATGGGAGTGGCCCAACTCGGAAGAAGACAAAATTGCCCTGTACGCAGACGACGTCTTAATTTTCCTTGCGGAACCGGCCCTCTCCGGTCCTCATTGTCTCCGGGTGCTGCACTCCTTTGGGCAGGCCTCCGGCCTACGGCTTAACCCCAGTAAGTCAGTCCTGTTCCCCTTACACTTAGCGAGAGATTGCTATGACTGGCAATCCACAATACCCCTCAGGCGACAATCCTTCAAATTCTTTGGGATCTGGGTGGCACTGTTCCCCGATCTCGCCTGGTCCCTCAACATAACTCCGCTGGTGAAAAAAGCGAAGGAGGACCTTTGCAAGTGGCAGAAGCTGCCGCTGAATCCCCTGGGGAGGGTCGCTCTGTTCAAAATGATGATTCTCCCCAGATTCCTCTACGTCCTTCAAAACACTCCCTTCTGCTTCCCAAGGGCCTGGTTTCGGGAGCTCGACAGCGCAGCTACCAAATTTCTCTGGGGGGGTCGGAGACCCCGCTTAGCTCTAGCCCGCTGCCGGATCCCCCCCTTCGACGGGGGCATGGGGATGACCAATTTGTATTTATATTACTTGGCGACCCGCCTCCTCACAGTGCATGATTGGTTTAATGGGGGATGGTCCGACCCGGCTTACAGGCTCGAGCTGGGCAAACTAGGTCTACCCCGCATCCAAACTGTGATGTATGGGGGTCCATACCCTGCACTTTACCGGAGGTGACACGTACCGTCCTCCTGGCCTGGCGCGCACCACTGCGCCACACCCAATGGACGCATAAATTAACCCAGCAAACGCTGTTCTGGCACGGAGCGTGGCTCAGGGAAGTTAGTGGGCTCAAGGGATTTCAGTCGTGGGATCTTATAGGGATCTCCCAGCTTGGGGATGTGCGGGCCAGCGGTCATATATGCTCCTTCCAAGACCTACAATCTAGGTATTCCTAACACCCATCACAATTTTACAGATACCTACAGCTGCGTCATGCTCTCCACTCACACATAGCAGACGGCACAACAATACCGGAATATAGCCCTCCGGAAGCACAAACTCTGATGGGGAACCTGGGGAAGGGGGGCATCTCCCGTATTTATCGCACATTAATCAACAACACTCCAGTCACACTGGACCGGCTCAGAAACCAGTGGGAGGAATGGGTGGGTCCACTGGAGGAAGAAGATTGGAGGGACGCACTAATGGCGCCTAAGACGGTCACTGCATCGGCTAGACTTCGCCTGATCCAACTGTATTACTTGCACGCTGCTTATTTAACCCCTACACACCTTCACAGGGCAGGCCTATATCCAACCGCCTCCTGTACGTGCTGCGGCCAAGACCAGGCGGATTTCTTCCACATGGTCTGGGTGTGTCCCCAGCTGGCACGATTCTGGGGGGGGGGGGTATAGAATAGGAACTCATGGAAGTCCTGGGTTGGGAAGTTCCCCATGACCCACTGCACACGCTCCTGGGGATCACTGATGGGCTAGATGGGTCCAGAAATGAGAAATTGTTTTTTACCACGGCAAAGATTGTAGCGAAGCGGGACATAGCCGCTCACTGGAAATGTCCTACTCCGCCTAGCCTCAAGAAGTGGCGGGAGGGGGTGGATTGGTGTGCCACACAGGAAAAACTCATGTATGAAGCACGGGGATGTCTGAAGAAATATCGCAGGGATTGGGGCAAATGGTTGGGTCTCATGGCTTAAACTTGTTTCGCCTGCTTAACTGTCTGTATTACATGGGACTTTATGACAAGGATTAACCGTCTAACCGAATGGGACTTCTTGCCCCTATTGTACTGTGCTATCTTGCTGGCTTTTGTTCTCTCACCATGTCTAAAAATTAATAAAATTGTTTATAAAAAAAAAAAAAGAGTCCTGGCACCTTGTCATTGATATGATAGTCGAAAGAAGAGTCGAAAGAGACCACAACACACTAATTGCAACATTCCTCCTGTCCAAAAGCAAATCTTGCATGACAAAAATACAGGCCTTTCTAGAGTCTGACAATCTGGTACTCAAGCCAAATTGGAAAAATCGCAGCTGGGAATGCAAGCCCATGACCGATGTGGCTACGAGGCAAGAAAATGCTGGTAGCATACATGTCAAGCCAGTGGAGAGCTTCTTAAAACCTCAAATAAGCCTACAAAAGTCTAATAAAGGTAAAAAGGGGCAGTTTGAAAATAAAGCCTGGAAGGTGCTTCAAATGTCGCTCAAGGAAAAAATCCAATAACATTCTGGAAATTGGTCAGATGGGGATGCATGGGCCTTCTGAACAAGAATCAGTCCGGATGATTAGAACAAATATTTTTCTTCCATGTACCAGAAAGCCGCTAATTCTGGCAAAACTGTAGAGGATGCCCTCCAAAAGTATGGCACATTGATCATTCTAGCCTGCTGCTAGCTAAGAAATCAGCACCAGAGGTAATTTGTAAGATAATGCCCAAGTTCACAGAGGAAGAAGTCTTCAAAGATATATAGCCAAAGACGGCTGAGGGCACCAGACCCTTCCAGCTTGTAAAATGAAAGCATTGGCCGCTGGCACATATGGTGCCGAGCTGTGGGAGCTTATGAAGGTACTCCGACTGCACAAAATCGAGAATTCATTCCTATGGGCAGCATTTATTACTTCTTGGAGAAGATGCACCAATGGAGGCATTAAGGGACGAGCTAGGCGTACAGAGCGCGAAGCCTTGATTTCTATAAAGCCTGTTCTGTACTATGCCCAGCTGTGGACAAACCTGAAACTAAAAATGTATTTAAAAGAATTCCTTGATGTCCGGACTATCAAAAACTTCCCAAAATTGTGGTGGCTTGGCCACATTGCCAAAACGCTAAAAGAAATATGTGCACAGCATATTGGGAGAACCCTGGGACAATGAACAGATCGAGGCTTGCAATAATTGAAAGGTGCAATTGGGAACAGATCTGGGTTATGGGTCACAAAAAAAGGAGAGAGTCTGCTAAGGCATCCTGGAGTCAAAAAGGAGTCTATACATCGAATTCAGGAGTACTCCCCGTCTTTGCCTACACAGAAAAGTGGTCTGACAACTAGAACTGCTCTTTCAATCTGTGTGACAGGGGCCTAGAAACCCTGCTGCATTTTATGGTTTTATGTGCTAATTCTTTGCAGGCAAGGAGGCAGCTTCTTAGCTCACTTTAAAAAAACATAACATAAGGCGCTGCATGGAAGCAATGATGCTATGTTACCGGATGGATTAAAACGCCTTCTTTATGCCAGTAGTCTTCTACATTTTCCTGCTTAGAAACATACTAGATCTGCTTTTCTTTAAGGTTTTAACCATTCATTTCTTATAATCCTGCTTTTACTATATACTACCATCTGGCTAATCTACCAGAAAAGATCTTTCTTCTTTTATGACTGGATGTAACAATTTTCAGTGTTCATACATATTCTTACACACAATCACAAGAGGGGTTGGAGAAAAAAGAAGAAAGGGGAGTGTTACCTCAGTCACCCAACAAATATTTGCCAATCACAAAGAGAGGGCTGGTCCAAAGAAGAAGGACCAAATCTCTCAAAAAGTCTTCCCGCCTTGTATCACAAGGACACCCTTGTGGCTAGAAGGGCCATCAACCACAATCTAATTATGTGGCATGCTTCATCATCGGACTAGCGTCTGGAGAGAGAATCAACTCCATTCGGGTTAAACCTCGCAATGGGAGGGATCTCTGATATTACCTGTGATGACTGAGTGGATCTTAGAACCCAACTATGCTAAACGTACCCATAGGGTACCATATAATGGTACTTTATTATGGGGTCCCTATTGTATGATTGATTTGTGAAAACAAGGGAGACGTAAACTGGCCATAATGGGGCTAGTGTGTCTCATGGTCAACATGATTCACCTGAAAAACATCAGTGCTCAGATTTCTTCAGGACCACCAAGATCCTACACCTAAGGGGAGGGCCCTATACTATAGGGTGCAGCCACTCACAACAGTATGCGCGCACACACACATTACACTTTTTTTCTACTGAACCATGCTATCCGGCATTGTCCTGTAGTCCTATACTCTTGCGGGAGTCCTCATTTAGGAACCTAAAAGGAAGACATAAACAAACAACAAATGTCGAGGGAGATGCGGTGCCGAAGATCTAGTAAAAAACAAATGACAAAGAAAGAGCGACATTTTCATATTAGTCTTTTATCAAAACATATACCTTATTTAGGAATATTAACCCGTAATGTCACAAAACGCGCTGTATTGCTCATGTGAAAAGATTTCATAAAAATAAATGACATTCTGCCATTAATTATGCATTATACAATATCCCTGTTGTTCTTGTAACCTTATCAAATAACTGTGATTAAAAACATGAGTTCCATCACAAGCATTCTCAAGTCATGGACCCTGGTATAAGGGGTTACTTAGATGGGGACGTACTCCTGCCCGGAGTCGCATTAGTACAGCTTAGAGAGTATGCAGGGGCCTTGGTCTCTGTGTCACACTCCGAAAAGAAGGACATGCGTTCATTAGAAGCGAGGAGAAATAGCGGGCCACTATTGCTAACATTCATCTGCATGCTCACTCAGATGTACTTCATCAAGAGAACCATAGCGTAGTACGCGTAGCTCCGGCCTGCATCTCCAAATGTCAAGAGCGAATCCTTGGAAACTTCTCCTTTTGCAAATATGATGCTAGCCTACTTAATGTAATAGCATGTGCAAATCGCCCATTAATACTGCCCATTGTGTTAGAAACATAAGATGAAAACAGTAATATTCTTGTTGCAAAAAATATATATGATCTGCTCCTGTGTCAAAATGGGCAGGATGATAATGCAGAGCTCATGTACTCCCCTGTGGTGGAAAAAAAAGAGATGGAAAGAGGGGGGTAAAACCTTGTGAGCCCAATTGTAGATGGCTCTGCAGATGGTGGACTCATGTTCATACATATTAGCCACCGTAGGTGACTGGATCAGAGTGTTATTTCGGGATTCCCATGTCCATCTCCTCAGAATGTGAGCTCGTCACAAAGTGTCAAAATACCACACCTGGAAGAGGAAGTCAGATAAAGGTGGTCCTGATAGCAACGCCCGAAACAGTTATCCTAAAGAGGACCATGGGATGTCGCCATTCAGGCCGAATAGGTGGGTCTTTAGGCAGTACACCCACCGTTGTTCTCTTTCCAAGACAATGCGGTTCAGGTTCGTATTGGGGCCATACAGAACCACCTGTTCCAAGACTGTCCAATACATGTCATTATTGGTGTGTTTTTCTGTAACGAAGTAATGGCCAATTTTGTGCTTGCCTTATTACACCTGATATTGCTCCTGTGTTCTCCAGTTCTTAGCTTAACTTTGCAACATGTCATCCCCAAGTACCTCATATTGCAGGGGAAAATGATGATGTAAACAGCACCCGTTGAATTACAATTGGTGTGTTGTCTTTGGATCCATGGGTTGGAGAGACCCAGGTCCAGCTCTGTTGTGTTTTTTGGTAAGATGACACACACTGCAGTTACCACACAGGTGATGTCCTGTTACCGGAGGGAGACCCCTCAGTATCCCATCATGTACAGCTTTTGGTCAGTCTTCTTGTCCCTAGTATGAACTAGGCTATCTCTCAGACTCCTATTTATTTTGTGTACAAAAAGAGGTTTTTCAAATTTAAGTTTACCTGTATTCAGAACAGACCACCTGTTACTTATTATCATCTTCACATTGTTAGATACCAGGTTTTTCAGGCAACTGTGTTCTATGAGTGCTTCTCGATTATTATTACTGGCCCTCTTGAAAGCATTTTGAATGATCCTGTCTGAATATGCTTGTTCTTTTCACATTGTTAGATACCAGGTTATAGGTGGTCACACAGACCAATTGGTTTGTAGGTGTTTTTGGGCAGCTGTGTTCTGTGAGTGCATCTCGATCATTATTACTGGCCCTCTTGAAAGCATTTTGAATGATTCAGTCCAAATATGCTCTTTCTCTTCACAATGTTAGATACCAGGTTATATAGGTGGATGCACAGACCAATTGGTTCACTTTTGCTTTAGGTCAACTGTGTTCTATGAGTACATATCGATCATTATCACTAACTCTCTTGAAAACATTTTGAATGATCCTGTCCAAATATGCTCGTTCTCTTCACATTGTTAGATACCAGGTTATAGTTGGTCGCACAGACCAATTGGTTTGTAGATGTTTTTGGGCAGCTTTGTTCTATGAGTGCATCTCAATCATTATTACTGGCCCTCTTGAAAGCATTTTGAATTCTCCTGTCCGAATATGTTCGTTCTCTTCGCATTGTTAGATACAAGGTTATAGGTGATCGCACAGACCAATTGGTTTGTAGGTGTTTAAGGGCAACTGTGTTCTATGAGTGCACATCGATCATTATTACTAGCTCTCTTGAAAACATTTTGAATGATCCTGTCCAAATATGCTCGTTCTCTTCACATTGTTAGATACCAGGTTATAGTTGGTCGCACAGACCAATTGGTTTGTAGATGTTTTTGGGCAGCTTTGTTCTATGAGTGCATCTCAATCATTATTACTGGCCCTCTTGAAAGCATTTTGAATTCTCCTGTCCGAATATGTTCGTTCTCTTCGCATTGTTAGATACAAGGTTATAGGTGATCGCACAGACCAATTGGTTTGTAGGTGTTTAAGGGCAACTGTGTTCTATGAGTGCACATCGATCATTATTACTAGCTCTCTTGAAAACATTTTGAATGATCCTGTCCAAATATGCTCGTTCTCTTCACATTGTTAGATACCAGGTTATTGATGGTCACAGAGGCCAATTGGTTCGAAGGTGTTTTCGGGCTACTGTGTTCTATGAGTGCATCTCGATCATTATTACTGGTCTTTTTGAAAGCATTTTGAATGATCCTGTCTAAATATGCTCATTCTCTTCACAATGTTAGATACCAGGTTATAGGTGGTCACACAGACCAATTGGTTCGTAGGTGCTTACGGTCAACTGTGTTCTATGAGTGCATCTCGATCATTATTATTGGCTCTCTTGAAAACATTTTGAATGATCCGGTCTAAATATGCTCGTTCTCTTCACATTTTTAGATACCAGGTTATAGGTGGTCACACAGAACAACTGGTTTGTTGGTGTTTTCGGGAAACTGTGTTCTGTGAGTGCATCTCGATCATTATTACTGGCCCTCTTGAAAGCATTTTGAATGACCCTTTCCGAATATGCTCATTCTTTTCACATTGTTAGATACCAGGTTATAGATGGTCATACAGACCAATTGGTGCGTTGGTGTTTTCAGGTAACTGTGTTCTATGAATACATCTCGATCATTATTACTGGCCTTCTTGAAAGCATTTTGAATGATCCTGTCCGAATAGTCTTTTTCTCTTCACATTGCTAGATACCAAGTTATAGGTGTTCACACAGACCAATTGGTTCGTAGGTGTTTTCAGGCAACTGTGTTCTATGAGTGCATCTCGATCATTATTACTGACCCTCTTGAAAGCATTTTGAATGATCCTGTCCGAATAGGCTTGTTCTTTTCACATTGTTAGATACCAGGTTACAGGTGGTCACACAGACCAATTGGTTCGCAGGTGTTTGCTGGCAACTGTGTTTTATGAGTGCATCTCAATCATTATTACTGGCCCTCTTGAAAGCATTTTGAATGACCCTGTCCGAATATGCTCATTCTCTTCACATTGTTAGATACCAGGTTATAGGTGGTCATACAGACCAATTGGTGCGTAGGTGTTTTCAGGCAACTGTGTTCTATGAATACATCTCGATCATTATTACTAGGCCTCTTGAAAGCATTTTTAATGATCCTGTCCAAATATGGTTGTTCTCTTCACATTGTTAGATACCAGGTTATAGGTGGTCACACAGACCAATTTGTTCGTAGGTGCTTTCGGTCAATTGTGTTCTATGAGTGCATCTTGATCATTATTACTGGCCCTCTTGAAAGCATTTTCAATGATCCTGTCCGAATAGTCTTGTTCTCTTCACATTGCTAGATACCAAGTTATAGGTGTTCACACAGACCAATTGGTTCGTAGGTGTTTTCAGGCAACTGTGTTCTATGAGTGCATCTCAATCATTATTACTGGCCCTCTTGAAAGCATTTTGAATTCTCCTGTCCGAATATGTTCGTTCTCTTCGCATTGTTAGATACAAGGTTATAGGTGATCGCACAGACCAATTGGTTTGCAGGTGTTTAAGGGCAACTGTGTTCTATGAGTGCACATCGATCATTATTACTAGCTCTCTTGAAAACATTTTGAATGATCCTGTCCAAATATGCTCGTTCTCTTCACATTGTTAGATACCAGGTTATAGTTGGTCGCACAGACCAATTGGTTTGTAGATGTTTTTGGGCAGCTTTGTTCTATGAGTGCATCTCAATCATTATTACTGGCCCTCTTGAAAGCATTTTGAATTCTCCTGTCCGAATATGTTCGTTCTCTTCGCATTGTTAGATACAAGGTTATAGGTGATCGCACAGACCAATTGGTTTGTAGGTGTTTAAGGGCAACTGTGTTCTATGAGTGCACATCGATCATTATTACTAGCTCTCTTGAAAACATTTTGAATGATCCTGTCCAAATATGCTCGTTCTCTTCACATTGTTAGATACCAGGTTATTGATGGTCACAGAGGCCAATTGGTTCGAAGGTGTTTTCGGGCTACTGTGTTCTATGAGTGCATCTCGATCATTATTACTGGTCTTTTTGAAAGCATTTTGAATGATCCTGTCTAAATATGCTCATTCTCTTCACAATGTTAGATACCAGGTTATAGGTGGTCACACAGACCAATTGGTTCGTAGGTGCTTACGGTCAACTGTGTTCTATGAGTGCATCTCGATCATTATTATTGGCTCTCTTGAAAACATTTTGAATGATCCGGTCCAAATATGCTCGTTCTCTTCACATTTTTAGATACCAGGTTATAGGTGGTCACACAGAACAACTGGTTTGTTTGTGTTTTCGGGAAACTGTGTTCTGTGAGTGCATCTCGATCATTATTACTGGCCCTCTTGAAAGCATTTTGAATGACCCTTTCCGAATATGCTCATTCTTTTCACATTGTTAGATACCAGGTTATAGGTGGTCATACAGACCAATTGGTGCGTAGGTGTTTTCAGGCAACTGTGTTCTATGAATACATCTCGATCATTATTACTAGGCCTCTTGAAAGCATTTTTAATGATCCTGTCCAAATATGGTTGTTCTCTTCACATTGTTAGATACCAGGTTATAGGTGGTCACACAGACCAATTTGTTCGTAGGTGCTTTCGGTCAATTGTGTTCTATGAGTGCATCTTGATCATTATTACTGGCCCTCTTGAAAGCATTTTCAATGATCCTGTCCAAATATGCTCGTTCTATCACATTGTTAGATACCAGGTTATTGATGGTCACAGAGGCCAATTGGTTCGAAGGTGTTTTCGGGCTACTGTGTTCTATGAGTGCATCTCGATCATTATTACTGGTCTTTTTGAAAGCATTTTGAATGATCCTGTCTAAATATGCTCATTCTCTTCACAATGTTAGATACCAGGTTATAGGTGGTCACACAGACCAATTGGTTCGTAGGTGCTTACGGTCAACTGTGTTCTATGAGTGCATCTCGATCATTATTATTGGCTCTCTTGAAAACATTTTGAATGATCCGGTCCAAATATGCTCGTTCTCTTCACATTTTTAGATACCAGGTTATAGGTGGTCACACAGAACAACTGGTTTGTTTGTGTTTTCGGGAAACTGTGTTCTGTGAGTGCATCTCGATCATTATTACTGGCCCTCTTGAAAGCATTTTGAATGACCCTTTCCGAATATGCTCATTCTTTTCACATTGTTAGATACCAGGTTATAGATGGTCATACAGACCAATTGGTGCGTTGGTGTTTTCAGGTAACTGTGTTCTATGAATACATCTCGATCATTATTACTGGCCTTCTTGAAAGCATTTTGAATGATCCTGTCCGAATAGTCTTTTTCTCTTCACATTGCTAGATACCAAGTTATAGGTGTTCACACAGACCAATTGGTTCGTAGGTGTTTTCAGGCAACTGTGTTCTATGAGTGCATCTCGATCATTATTACTGACCCTCTTGAAAGCATTTTGAATGATCCTGTCCGAATAGGCTTGTTCTTTTCACATTGTTAGATACCAGGTTACAGGTGGTCACACAGACCAATTGGTTCGCAGGTGTTTGCTGGCAACTGTGTTTTATGAGTGCATCTCAATCATTATTACTGGCCCTCTTGAAAGCATTTTGAATGACCCTGTCCGAATATGCTCATTCTCTTCACATTGTTAGATACCAGGTTATAGGTGGTCATACAGACCAATTGGTGCGTAGGTGTTTTCAGGCAACTGTGTTCTATGAATACATCTCGATCATTATTACTAGGCCTCTTGAAAGCATTTTTAATGATCCTGTCCAAATATGGTTGTTCTCTTCACATTGTTAGATACCAGGTTATAGGTGGTCACACAGACCAATTTGTTCGTAGGTGCTTTCGGTCAATTGTGTTCTATGAGTGCATCTTGATCATTATTACTGGCCCTCTTGAAAGCATTTTCAATGATCCTGTCCGAATAGTCTTGTTCTCTTCACATTGCTAGATACCAAGTTATAGGTGTTCACACAGACCAATTGGTTCGTAGGTGTTTTCAGGCAACTGTGTTCTATGAGTGCATCTCAATCATTATTACTGGCCCTCTTGAAAGCATTTTGAATTCTCCTGTCCGAATATGTTCGTTCTCTTCGCATTGTTAGATACAAGGTTATAGGTGATCGCACAGACCAATTGGTTTGTAGGTGTTTAAGGGCAACTGTGTTCTATGAGTGCACATCGATCATTATTACTAGCTCTCTTGAAAACATTTTGAATGATCCTGTCCAAATATGCTCGTTCTCTTCACATTGTTAGATACCAGGTTATAGTTGGTCGCACAGACCAATTGGTTTGTAGATGTTTTTGGGCAGCTTTGTTCTATGAGTGCATCTCAATCATTGTTACTGGCCCTCTTGAAAGCATTTTGAATTCTCCTGTCCGAATATGTTCGTTCTCTTCGCATTGTTAGATACAAGGTTATAGGTGATCGCACAGACCAATTGGTTTGTAGGTGTTTAAGGGCAACTGTGTTCTATGAGTGCACATCGATCATTATTACTAGCTCTCTTGAAAACATTTTGAATGATCCTGTCCAAATATGCTCGTTCTCTTCACATTGTTAGATACCAGGTTATTGATGGTCACAGAGGCCAATTGGTTCGAAGGTGTTTTCGGGCTACTGTGTTCTATGAGTGCATCTCGATCATTATTACTGGTCTTTTTGAAAGCATTTTGAATGATCCTGTCTAAATATGCTCATTCTCTTCACAATGTTAGATACCAGGTTATAGGTGGTCACACAGACCAATTGGTTCGTAGGTGCTTACGGTCAACTGTGTTCTATGAGTGCATCTCGATCATTATTATTGGCTCTCTTGAAAACATTTTGAATGATCCGGTCCAAATATGCTCGTTCTCTTCACATTTTTAGATACCAGGTTATAGGTGGTCACACAGAACAACTGGTTTGTTTGTGTTTTCGGGAAACTGTGTTCTGTGAGTGCATCTCGATCATTATTACTGGCCCTCTTGAAAGCATTTTGAATGACCCTTTCCGAATATGCTCATTCTTTTCACATTGTTAGATACCAGGTTATAGGTGGTCATACAGACCAATTGGTGCGTAGGTGTTTTCAGGCAACTGTGTTCTATGAATACATCTCGATCATTATTACTAGGCCTCTTGAAAGCATTTTTAATGATCCTGTCCAAATATGGTTGTTCTCTTCACATTGTTAGATACCAGGTTATAGGTGGTCACACAGACCAATTTGTTCGTAGGTGCTTTCGGTCAATTGTGTTCTATGAGTGCATCTTGATCATTATTACTGGCCCTCTTGAAAGCATTTTCAATGATCCTGTCCAAATATGCTCGTTCTATCACATTGTTAGATACCAGGTTATTGATGGTCACAGAGGCCAATTGGTTCGAAGGTGTTTTCGGGCTACTGTGTTCTATGAGTGCATCTCGATCATTATTACTGGTCTTTTTGAAAGCATTTTGAATGATCCTGTCTAAATATGCTCATTCTCTTCACAATGTTAGATACCAGGTTATAGGTGGTCACACAGACCAATTGGTTCGTAGGTGCTTACGGTCAACTGTGTTCTATGAGTGCATCTCGATCATTATTATTGGCTCTCTTGAAAACATTTTGAATGATCCGGTCCAAATATGCTCGTTCTCTTCACATTTTTAGATACCAGGTTATAGGTGGTCACACAGAACAACTGGTTTGTTTGTGTTTTCGGGAAACTGTGTTCTGTGAGTGCATCTCGATCATTATTACTGGCCCTCTTGAAAGCATTTTGAATGACCCTTTCCGAATATGCTCATTCTTTTCACATTGTTAGATACCAGGTTATAGATGGTCATACAGACCAATTGGTGCGTTGGTGTTTTCAGGTAACTGTGTTCTATGAATACATCTCGATCATTATTACTGGCCTTCTTGAAAGCATTTTGAATGATCCTGTCCGAATAGTCTTGTTCTCTTCACATTGCTAGATACCAAGTTATAGGTGTTCACACAGACCAATTGGTTCGTAGGTGTTTTCAGGCAACTGTGTTCTATGAGTTCATCTCGATCATTATTACTGACCCTCTTGAAAGCATTTTGAATGATCCTGTCCGAATAGGCTTGTTCTTTTCACATTGTTAGATACCAGGTTACAGGTGGTCACACAGACCAATTGGTTCGCAGGTGTTTGCTGGCAACTGTGTTTTATGAGTGCATCTCAATCATTATTACTGGCCCTCTTGAAAGCATTTTGAATGACCCTGTCCGAATATGCTCATTCTCTTCACATTGTTAGATACCAGGTTATAGGTGGTCATACAGACCAATTGGTGCGTAGGTGTTTTCAGGCAACTGTGTTCTATGAATACATCTCGATCATTATTACTGGCCTTCTTGAAAGCATTTTGAATGATCCTGTCCGAATAGTCTTGTTCTCTTCACATTGCTAGATACCAAGTTATAGGTGTTCACACAGACCAATTGGTTCGTAGGTGTTTTCAGGCAACTGTGTTCTATGAGTGCATCTCGATCATTATTACTGACCCTCTTGAAAGCATTTTGAATGATCCTGTCCGAATAGGCTTGTTCTTTTCACATTGTTAGATACCAGGTTACAGGTGGTCACACAGACCAATTGGTTCGCAGGTGTTTGCTGGCAACTGTGTTTTATGAGTGCATCTCAATCATTATTACTGGCCCTCTTGAAAGCATTTTGAATGACCCTGTCCGAATATGCTCATTCTCTTCACATTGTTAGATACCAGGTTATAGGTGGTCATACAGACCAATTGGTGCGTAGGTGTTTTCAGGCAACTGTGTTCTATGAATACATCTCGATCATTATTACTAGGCCTCTTGAAAGCATTTTTAATGATCCTGTCCAAATATGGTTGTTCTCTTCACATTGTTAGATACCAGGTTATAGGTGGTCACACAGACCAATTTGTTCGTAGGTGCTTTCGGTCAATTGTGTTCTATGAGTGCATCTTGATCATTATTACTGGCCCTCTTGAAAGCATTTTCAATGATCCTGTCCAAATATGCTCGTTCTATCACATTGTTAGATACCAGGTTATTGATGGTCACAGAGGCCAATTGGTTCGAAGGTGTTTTCGGGCTACTGTGTTCTATGAGTGCATCTCGATCATTATTACTGGTCTTTTTGAAAGCATTTTGAATGATCCTGTCTAAATATGCTCATTCTCTTCACAATGTTAGATACCAGGTTATAGGTGGTCACACAGACCAATTGGTTCGTAGGTGCTTACGGTCATCTGTGTTCTATGAGTGCATCTCGATCATTATTATTGGCTCTCTTGAAAACATTTTGAATGATCCGGTCCAAATATGCTCGTTCTCTTCACATTTTTAGATACCAGGTTATAGGTGGTCACACAGAACAACTGGTTTGTTTGTGTTTTCGGGAAACTGTGTTCTGTGAGTGCATCTCGATCATTATTACTGGCCCTCTTGAAAGCATTTTGAATGACCCTTTCCGAATATGCTCATTCTTTTCACATTGTTAGATACCAGGTTATAGATGGTCATACAGACCAATTGGTGCGTTGGTGTTTTCAGGTAACTGTGTTCTATGAATACATCTCGATCATTATTACTGGCCTTCTTGAAAGCATTTTGAATGATCCTGTCCGAATAGTCTTGTTCTCTTCACATTGCTAGATACCAAGTTATAGGTGTTCACACAGACCAATTGGTTCGTAGGTGTTTTCAGGCAACTGTGTTCTATGAGTGCATCTCGATCATTATTACTGACCCTCTTGAAAGCATTTTGAATGATCCTGTCCGAATAGGCTTGTTCTTTTCACATTGTTAGATACCAGGTTACAGGTGGTCACACAGACCAATTGGTTCGCAGATGTTTGCTGGCAACTGTGTTTTATGAGTGCATCTCAATCATTATTACTGGCCCTCTTGAAAGCATTTTGAATGACCCTGTCCGAATATGCTCATTCTCTTCACATTGTTAGATACCAGGTTATAGGTGGTCATACAGACCAATTGGTGCGTAGGTGTTTTCAGGCAACTGTGTTCTATGAATACATCTCGATCATTATTACTAGGCCTCTTGAAAGCATTTTTAATGATCCTGTCCAAATATGGTTGTTCTCTTCACATTGTTAGATACCAGGTTATAGGTGGTCACACAGACCAATTTGTTCGTAGGTGCTTTCGGTCAATTGTGTTCTATGAGTGCATCTTGATCATTATTACTGGCCCTCTTGAAAGCATTTTCAATGATCCTGTCCAAATATGCTCGTTCTATCACATTGTTAGATACCAGGTTATAGGTGGTCACGCAGACCGATTGGTTCGTAGGTGCTTTCGGTCAACTGTGTTCTATGAGTGCATCTCGATGGTTATTACTGGCCCTGTTGAAAGCATTTTGAATGATCCTGCCTAAATACGCATGTTCTTTTCACATTGTTAGATACCAGGTTACAGGTGGTCACACAGACTAATTGGCTTGCAGGTGTATGCGGGCAACTGTGCTCTACGAGTGCATCTTGATCATTATTACTAGCCCTCTTGAAAGCATTTTGAATGATCCTGTCCAAATATGCTCCTTCTCTTCACAATGTTAGATATTTGGTTATATAGGTGGTCACATAGACCAATTGGTTCATAAGTGCTTTTGGTTAACGGTGTTCTATGAGTGCATCTCAATCATTATTACTGGCCCTCTTGAAAACATTTTGAATGATCCTGTCTGAATTCGCTCGTTCTCTTCACATTGTTAGACACCAAGTTATAGGTGGTCATACAGACCAATTGGTGCGTAGGTGTTTTCAGGCAACTGTGTTCTATAATGAGTACATCTCGATCATTATTATTGGGCCTCTTGGAAGCATTTTGAATGCTCCTGTCCGATATATGCTCATTCTCTTCACATTGTTAGATTCAAGGTTATAGGTGATCACACAGACCAATTGGTTTGTGGGTGTTTTAGGAGCAACTGTGTTCTATGAGTGCACCTCAATCATTATTACAACTCTCTTGAAAACATTTTGAATGATCCGGTCCAAATATGCTCGTTCTCTTCACATTTTTAGATACCAGGTTATAGGTGGTCACACAGAACAACTGGTTTGTCTGTGTTTTCGGGAAACTGTGTTCTGTGAGTGCATCTCGATCATTATTACTGGCCCTCTTAAAAGGATTTTGAATGACCCTGTCCGAATATGCTCGTTCTCTTCACATTGTTAGATACCAGGTTATATAGATGGTCACATAGACCAATTGGTTCGTAGGTGTTTTATGGCATCTGTGTTCTATGATGAATCTCAATCATTATTACTGGTCCTCTTTGAAGCATTTTGTTCGAATATGGTCGTTCTTTTCACATTGTTAAATACCAGATTAAAGGTGGTCACATAGACCATTTGGTTCATAAGTGTTTTTGGCTAACTATTTTCTATTAGTGTATCTCGATCATTATAACTGGCCCTCTTGAAAGCATTTTGAATGCTCCTGTCCAAATATGCGCGTTCTCTTCACATTGTTAGACCCCAGGTTATATAGGTGATCACATAGACCAATTGGTTCTCAGGTGTTTTCGGTCACCCGTGTTTTCTGTGAGTGCATCTCGATCATTATTATTGGCCCTCTTGAAAGCATTTTGAATGATCCTGTCCAAATATGCTCGTTCTCGTCACATTGTTAAATACCAGATTAAAGGTGGTCACACAGACCAATTATTTCGTAGGTGTTTTTGGGCAACTATGTTCTATGAGTGCATCTTAATAATTATAAGTGTCCCTCTTGAAAGCATTTTGAATGACCCTGTCCGATTATGCTCGTTCTCTTCACATTGTTAAATACCAGGTTGTAGCTGGTCACACAGACCAATTGGTTCGTAGGTGTTTTGGGGCAACTGTGTTCTGAGCACATCTCGATCAATATTACTGGCCCTCTTGAAAGCATTTTGAATGATCTTGTCTGAATATGCTTGTTCTATTCACATTGTTAGATACCAGGTTACAGGTGGTTACACAGACCTTCTTCTACTGGGGACATTCATATCATATCATGGAGAAGGCACTTTAAACACTGTCCACTGAAACACTAGCCCATCACCCGAGAATGTGAGCATGTTTACTTCTTCCACTGAAACTTCTGTTCCAGATGAAATCTCAGGTCCTCACAAAGTCTTATCCTGTGCCCACAATATCCAAGATTTCAACTCGCTTTGCTACAAATATATCTTTCCATCTGTGTCTCTCAGAACACTACCACCTAGTCTATGGTGGTGATTCCTGCCTTTCTGAAGGGAAAGGCTTCACCCTCATACATGGACAAGCAAAACACGTCATGAGAATTAAAGGAAGGAAATATGCCAATCTAGTGATCTATCACTGTAAAGGGACCTACTATAGCCAGTGTCATCATGGCTAAAACTTGTATCTAGTTATGCAACACTTTTGATTTCTATCAGTACGCATACCTCCTGCCCACTGATGTAAGTGAAGTGTGTACATCTTTGCCTAATATGGACAAAGAACGGGGCAGAGCAGGTACTGCAATGTACTGAGTCTCACTGACAGTAGTACCGGGATCATGGATGCCAATCTTTCAATGCTCCGGCATGCCCAACGAAAGCCTTTAGAATTAATCAGGATGCCTGAGATTATGTGGTTGATGAAAAGAATCTGTTGTATATCTCAATGAATGAGATTAAAATGGACATGGCCAAATGGCTAAGTTGGTACCAACAGGAACAGAAACCTCCTTTCAGAAAGCCAAGGATTTCTAGCCTTTCAAGGCCAGGGTTGCCTCTTTCCCAAGTCTCCAGCCTGTGGCTTGATACCCCATGCATCATTTGCCTCAGCCTCTCAGTCCATGTAGAGGCAGTTCATGAGGAAAATAAGGCCAACTTCTTAGCCATATATAAAGGCAAGGAAGTCTCAATGACTTCCTTGTGCGATCACTGCCTGCAGCTATTTCTTTGCAGGGGATGCATGCCACTCTAATGTTGGTAAGGTTTTTTCTCTACTATCACTGCACTCAAATTCCCCCAAAATATGGTTCCTCTCACCCAAGGAAATCAAGAAAGTTAAGAGGATCTTCTTCTTAGGTACTGAGGAGCCCACACAGTACCCTGGAGTTGAAAGAGTCCCTAGGGCGAGCCTCCAGCAGGGACCACGAACAGGACACGCTCTCTCAGATGACTCGTAAAAGCACATACATAGATTTAAACTTTTTAAGCAAATATGTGTGTGTGGGTGTGCTGGACCAGGCTTGGGTGGGGCTGCGGCGCCCGACGCGCACAACCTTGGGAAGGGGCGCGGCAGTGGTAGCGGCTTGCCTGTCGGAGCCGCTGCCGTCAGCTAAGGCGTCAGCGGGGCGGGGCTGGAGTGCGATGCGCTCCAAAGAAGGTCATGCCCGGGGGCAGGAGGAAGAGCCTCCCGGCTCGCCTCCGGCGGAGTCCCTGCAAGGAATGCAGAGCAAGGAGGAGGGGCAGAGGGAAGCGGAGGTTACGTGATCGCGTGCCCCGCAGGGAGATAAGCTGCCACTACAGGACTCCCAGGGGATGAAGGGCCGGTGGACCTTTCAGCGAGGCCTCCTCCAGGGAGGCAATCAGTTCTGTCTGTTGGGCCCTTGGGCCCTGTACCCAAAAGAGTAAATGGGCCACTATTAGGCCCCAAGAGGGAGGTACTTGGGGGGAGGGGGAGGGAACTACACATGGCCTTGACCATGGGGAGCCGGGCCCAGGAGGGGGTGGGGAGCTGTGGCCCCCAGGGAGACAGAAGAACGTTGGGCCCGGATGTGCAAGGCCAGGGAGGGGGTGGTGGCTATTGACTCTGGGACTGGGGACTTACAGACGGATGACCCCCAGGTGGACGACCGGAGGTCAGCGGGCCATATGAATAAGGGGCAGTGGGTGTGGGCTCCTGAGGGCTTCGAACAGGAGAAGGATAGTGCAGGAGCCAGCACGGCTCGGGGGCCCAGTGGTGTGATGGACACCACAGGTTGGAGCAGCCAGGGGGGGAAGGAGGCACCAAACCAGCAGCAGAGGACGGGAGTAAGGGGGCGATGGCAGCGTGGTGCAAGGCGGCCCCAGAACGTTGGCCCGAAGCAGTGGGGGGGGTCCGCGGAGGCCTGGCGAATGATCGTACCATTACACATGCTGTGTCAGTGCAATGGCGGAAGCGTGGGGTTCAGGAGCCTGTGCGTGATGAGACAGTGGGGGAGGCTGAGCTGTCGCTTGACTATGGGGACGATAGTGATGACTGGGAAGAAGGAGTGTTGCGAGAGGAAGAAGATGAACCGAGAGGGAGGTCTGGGAAGACGGAGAGGGCAACCGGTGGCGTTGGTGTCTTACAGGTGTCAAGTGCGGACAGGGGGAGTGACAAGCCTACTGGACTTTGAAGTGGAGGAGGACGGCGCAAAGAGAAGGCTGTGGGAGTCGAAGTTGTGCCAGGTAAAAGCGATTGGTGGGCAGCGTGGGATATTGGGAATGGGGGGACACGGGGCAAGCAGTCCAGGTCGGTGGGTGTGGGGGGTGGTGTGGTGGATGATTCCTGGGCCGCGCTGACGAACGCAGTGTTCCTGGGGTAAGGGGAAAAGGGGAGAGTAATAAACAGATAGTGGGTGCCGGGGTGCAAATGGATGGTACCTGGGGGATGGAAGGGAAGGAGGAGACATAAGAATACAAGCATAAGAAACGCATACCATATATGGGTTTGGTGATGCCTTTGGGGTCCTACTTGTCGGACAAAACCAAAAATAGGATTTGGAAACATGAATATGTTGATGTTTTCAAACTTCTACATCGGGAGATTCAGGCCAAGGAACGGTCCAAGGAGGAGTGGGAGCTGAGTAGGAGACCAAGGGTGCCTATAAACAAGGAAAATTGGACCTCAGCCTTTTTGATTTACGCTAGCATATATTGTGAGTGTCACTTAGACAGGGCAATAGCCTTTCTGAAGTATATGGACATCATTCGCAAGGCACAGATGCATTTTGGGGGATTTGCATGGCTGAGCTATGACCAGGGACAGGGCCAGTCTGAATCCGGACAAGCCGTGGGGGGAGGTGGATTCGGAGCTGTGGATGCAGTGGATGTCGTCCACTCAATCCTCGGCCTCGACACATACAGCCAGTGGACTGCCGGTGACTTATCAGTCTTTTCAGCCACATCCCGCTCCACAGGGAGTGGGATTTTCGCAGAAGCCAACGGGACTCACAACTGGGGCGTGTTGGAACTTTAACAAAGGTTTCTGTTTTCGACACCCATGTAAGTTCAAACATGAGTGTTCCAAGTGCGGGGGACGTCATCCCATCACCCAATGTTTTACCTTGGCCAGCCTGGCGGAGCCTCCAGGGGCTGGGGGCAGCCTGGGGCTAAGGGCCCCTACCCCAATTAAAGTGGAGGCCTTGATACTTGGCTCTCTGTTTACCCCGATAGGGAGGCGACCTTGTGTCTGAAGTTGGGTTTTACTGAAAGTTTTCAGGTAGGGTACCAGGGTGCAAGGGGGCACAGGGGGGCCGACAATTTGAGGTCAGCGAAGGAATTTCCGCAGCTGGTAGCAGCGAAACTGGCTACAGAAGTGGCGGAGGGTAGGGTTGCGGGTCTATTCTCTGAGTGTCCCTTGGAGGAGTTGATTGTTTCCCCATTGGGAGTGGTGCCCAAGAAAGAGCCTGGGGAGTTCAGGATGATTCACCACCTCGTGGCGGGAGGGTGAGTCTGTTAATGACTTAATTGCTGAGGAGGACACCAGGGTGTTGAACACATCGACTACGGAAACGCCCTCTACGCAGGAGCCCCGACCAAGCTCATCAAACGACTGCAAAGAATCCAAAACGCCTCTGCACGCCTGATCCTCGACATTCCACGCCACAGCCACATCACCCCCCCACCTGAAAAACCTGCACTGGCTCCCCGTCGACAAGAGAATCTCCTTCAAACTCCTGATCCACGCACACAAGGCACTCCACAAAACCGGCCCAGCCTACCTCAACAGTCGACTCTCCTTCTACGTTCCCAACCGTCAACTCCGCTCCGCCGACCTCTCCCTGCGCATCCGGAGAACCACCACCGGAGGAAGATCCTTCTTTCACCGCGCCGCCAAGATCTGGAACACCCTTCCCCTCAACCTACGACAGACCCAAGACCTGCTGACCTTCAGGAGACGACTCAAGACCTGGCTATTCGACCAGTAGCGGCAACACCCCCCCTCCTCTCCCTCAGCGCCTTGAGACCCTCGCGGGTAAGTAGTGCGCTTTACAAATCTTGTGATTGATTGATCTATGGACGACGCCATACGGCTAGTTCTGAGGTGTGGATGGGGGGCCGAAATGGTGAAATGGCGTCTGCCTTTCGTTTGCTGCCCATTCATCCTGCAGATTTCCTGTTACTTAGTATGCAATTTGGGGATACCATCTACGTAGATAAAGTGCTGCCGATGGGTTGTGCTATTTCCTGTGCCTTGTTTGAACTTTTCAGTACGTTTTTGCAATGGGTGTTCAGCAGAAGCAGTGGACATTGGGAGGTGTCGCACTACCTTGACGATTTCTTGTTTGTTGGGTTGGTGGGTCAGGTAACCACCCTATGGGGTTCCCTGGTTGGTGGTATTTTGGGGGGTGGTGAGTCCCATACGGGCATATCCCCCCCTCGGGGGGGGGAGACTGCACAGGGAACTGTTGGTGGTGTGCGGGATGCGACGAGCAAGGGAAGGATTTTCAAGGGAGGATGTTTGGAGGCGAGTGAAAGAAAGTTTGGGTAGATGGAATGAGGTCAGTGATTGAGAGGGGGAAGAGTGGAACAAGGGATATGGTCTTATGGGGGACGTGGAAGCGGGTGAGTGGAGAATGGTGCGGGGAGAATTGAACTGTCTGGGTTATGTCAATGATTCATATGTTGGAATTTATTGTTAATGTTAATAAAGTTTATTAGTACGTGAGCAACCTTGTTCTAATAAATGGCCTTTTACTCTATCATAATAGCGTGGAGTGTGGTTATTGCACAAACTAAAGCAATTGGACCAAGGCTCACTTAAATACCTTCTTCGCCAGGACCTGAAGAAGGCTAAGGGAACCTCATGGTCAACATCCATTGTGTCTATTCTGAATATACTTCAGGTGTCACCACTGTGCAACTGCAATATATCTTATGAAACATTAAAAATGATTCTCAGGAGAGAGCTCATCGTAAAATCAAGAGAAATGGGTCTAATGGAAGTTTGAGCAAAGCAGCATGCCCAGTTATTAGCGGACGCATATACCAACCTGGCCTCCAAACCTATTTGAACCTCACGCTTACATGAGCGAAAAACATTAAATTCTTAAGAGTTCATTGTGGATTGTTTGACATGGGGGCAACACGTCAATCCTGAAAATACATAGGAGCTAACCAGACATGTTGGTTCAGCACTTACTATAAAGAGTTGCTAGCCCACGTCATTTTCGTCTGTCCAGCCATTGAAACTGAAAGAAAACAACTTCTGCATCCAACATTTTGAAGTGAAGTCAATGTAAGAACTTGTTCATCAGCAGTTTAATTGTGCTTTGGGATCAACGATGCATGCTCATTAGCAGCTTCATACAATTTTTGGACATAGTTTTTAAGCGCACAGAAAAATCGTAAAATATTTACCCATGAATTGAACTCAAACTGTATATTTGTGCTACTGAGACTCAACACAACACTAACTACACTTTACAAATATGTGCTATTATAAAGGAATTTTATTGTGATGCTGTAATGGAATTATTTTACTAATTGCACTTTATGTGTAGAGTAGTGATTTTATATTTAATGGTTTTAATTACCTATCAATAAATTATTATTACTAAAGCCTGGTCCTATTAAATATAACTTTCAGCCTTCCAGTCACATTTTTGCCTGCAGGGTGGCTCAGCAAATTGAACATATATTTGGTAACATTTCCGTGTCAATTAAAACAGAAGTGTGGTATATCGTCTTCTTATTAAAGTTATCATTTGTGAATCAGTGCTACTGTATGTCACCCTTCCTTCTCGTCCCTAAACCTACAGGTCTTCCTTTACCTCCGGGACCTACTCTCCTCTTTTGACAGATCTACAGGCTTTCTAAACCCCGCCAGCTTCATGACCTCATTGCACCCCCACCCTACCAGTACAGGAAGCAAGGCCAGCCTTACATATTCACTCCCTATCCAAAGCAAGAAAAAACAACAAAAAAACTCTTAGATCACTCCTTGCACATCACTCCTTAGGCAATCTTCCTCCTGGCCTGTTTACCCCAGCGACATTACTTACTTTTACAGCCAGAACACTCTATACTCAGTGTAGGAAGGTGGAATCTGACTACATGGTTGCCCCCACTTTTTTCTGGTGTTTTGATGGTTTTTGACTTAGTTTGGCTGGGAACCTGCTATTCAGGTCCCAAACCTATCTGCTTTCTCTTATAAATTGATTCCATGTACCTTAGGTACACTTCAGATTGGATTCTGGGGTGCCCTTATAAGTCCCTAGTATATGGTATACTATGTACCCAGGGCATAGGTACCCCAGAGGCCTACCAGGGGCTGAAGCATGTATTGTGCCACCACTGGAAGGCCCTCCAAAATGACACCACAGGACTGCTACAGCAGCCTGAGTAAGGTGGTGCATGCTCCCCTTACAGAGATATAGGTTCACTATATCTCACCTATCACTGCACATAGAAACCTATCAGTCACCCCTTTGGCAGGCCTTATCAATCCTGAAGGCAGGGTGCTTGGTTTTATGTGAGAGGGTGCCCCTGCATGAGCAGAGCCCCTCTGCAGCCTTCGGAATCTCCTCTCCGGGGTTGTCTGTGGTGCAGCCTGACCATATACTCTTGAGTGCATTATATCTTAAACGGTAAATGCTAACTTTGGGATGGCTGCACGGAAACATGTCGTGTTTGGTGTCAAACACCTTGGAATCATACCCCCACACCAGTAACTGGTGTGGGAGTATGATCCCACCCTTCTAGAGGGAGAGACATGACAGCACCGGTATACCCGGTAGAGACTTTACAGAGCCTGGCATCACAAAATGGATGCTACAGACACAGGTCTAGCCTCCTGCTGCTGACCGAAACTCCGGCAGGGGAGGCCTGGACAATAGGTTTCCTGTCCCAGGGAGGTGTTACCACCTCCCAGACAGGCCTTAGTGGATTAGGGCTGGGTGGGTGCACTCCAAGAGTGCTTTGAAGTCCTGCACTGGGGGCACATTTGGTGTCCTCGTGCATACCCCAGTTCAAACCGGTTGCAGGGGCTGCCAGCCCCTGCTCTGGCGCAAAACTGGACAAAGGAAATGGGTGTAGCCACCCCTCTTTCCAAACCCTCCCATAGGTGGGTCCCCAGAGTTAGTCCAACCCCTTTCTTAGGTATAAGTAAGGAACCCCTGGCAACAGAACTTTAGATATCCCTGGACGAAACTCTGAAGCTGAATCCTGGAACTTCGACGCTCTACTCAAGACTAGAGGACTGAAGAAATCTCCCTTGGGGTCAAGGAGTGACTCCCCTGCTTGGCAGGCACCAACGAAGCATTTTGCCGGTCTGCATCTCCAAAGCTCCCGCCGGACTCCGAAGCATCTGCAACACAGGAAGAGGATTTCCAGACATCTCAGAGGTTGACCCGAGTCCCCAGCAAAGCTGAGACCCACAGCCCTCGTGAGTAGCGTGGAACCGGAACTCCTGGTCACCGTGCACATTTGCTAGTGCATTGACTTCTCGACATCCCTTGAAGTCCTGCTTTGGGTTACTTGTAGCCCAGGCCCCGAGCACCATCTGCACTGAAGATTGTGAGCCTACACTCCACGAGTGTTCCGTGGGCCCGCTTCTTGCATTTCCGCTCGAGGCTCCTTCGCAATCCCTGGTCCGTCGACTGGTGGGTCCCTGTGAAGGCAACTCTGATTTTCTTTGGGCTTTCCTGGTTGCCCCAGACGTGCCCTGACTCCCCACCGAGTGGTGAGTCCCTCAGACCTTGCTGGTCTGCTCCGAAGCATCTTTCTCCTTTCTGCGTGGGTTGCTGTTGCCAAGGCTTGTTGTGTTCAATCCGGACACCAATGCTGCAGCACTCGACATCCTTCGTGGGACAGCTCGAATCCAGCTCCTGGTCATCGTCGACGCCTCCGGGGCCTCGTGGCTGAAGAGTCAAGCTTCACCTCTTTCACCTGAAACACCCGACATCGGTGGGCATTCGCCTATCGTGCCCCTGGTCACTGGCAAGTGACCCAGACTCTGTCCCCTCTGCTTTCAGGTTCTTCTCACCTCCGATCCAGGCTTGGATCTCTTCGGACACTTCGCATCTTCCCGGCAGCAGCACTTCGTTGCAGGCTGCCATTGAAATCGACGACGCAACCCGACCCGACACCATTCGACACCTATGCACCCGGCTTCCCTGGGTGAGGTAACTCGAGTACTCTGGTGCTCCCGTGGGTGTTAACCCTAGAACTGTCTAAGTCCAAGAGGGTTTGGTCCTAGTCCATTTCTAAGTGTCCTTAAACTCTAAAACTCTTACCGCGACTTTCCCATAGACTTTAACGGAGCTCGCGGCTGTGTTCACACACTGCACACAGCCCCCGTGGGTCCCCTGTGTCACTACCTTGGTGGTTCCTTGGGGTCCCAGCAATTCTACAGGCTCTAGGCCTTGTGTCTACTTAAGTCGTGGTTCTTATACCACTTTCTTAATATATGGTTTGGTACGCCCCTAGGGCTAATCGTATATTGTGCTAATTTACTGTGCTATTTGACTTGTAACTTGTGTACTTTGACCTCTGGCCTCATAAAGAGACTATTGGGTAGTGTTTAGTAATAAATACATGTATTTTATATATATACCTGGTGTGGTTCTCCTTTCATTTGGTCATTCACGAGATTACAATTGGTAAAACAAACAGCTTAACACTCCTTCAAGACTTAGCATGAAGGCTGCTCTCCAAAGCTACCACTAGGATAGCTTTCAGTAAAGGTTGTCTTTAAACCTATCATCAATAAAGGTCGTTTGGACTGGTGCAAGGTGCCCACTAGAACTAGTGGACAGCATATGCCAGGCCAACTTCTCACATTGGTGTGCAGCGGTTGGATTCAAGCTTGCCTTTGTTTTACCAGATAATCTCATGTGTGTGACTAACTGAAAACCACTAAAGGTACCTCAGGTACATATAAATTCAAGCTTAGAAATACAGTAAGTTCTACTGAACTTAGAGTTGTGTGTCAAGGGCTTAGCACACCCTTTCTACAACTCAAGAGAGTTTAGTAGGCCACACTAGAGTAGGTAGTGCATACACCACACCTCACTAGTAATGTCTTCAAGGCCAGGAACCAGTGGATCCCTGCCAGAAGCCAATAGGCTTCTTCCCTCCAAGTATGATAACCTCCCATTCTTGGAATTGAGAGCATTATGCATAGGCTGTCCGGTTTTAGGTTTAAACCTATAATAACTGATAAAACCCCACCGGAAGGGAAATAGCCCCCGCCAGTGTAAACATATAAACACTGAAAAAACCCTGCATAACCACAAACTAAATGCCATTCAAAGAAAGGAAAAGGAGAGTGAAAAAGTCATTTTTATTTCTTCCTGAAGGAGCCAATACAATGTAACTTTGTTATATAAGGTAGCAGTAAGAAAGACTGGGCTAACATTATTCTGCTTGAGTTTTGTTGGTTAGGGATGTCACTAAAATATTGTTTCTTCTTACTTTTTTCAGTTTTGTGGTCTTTGGTCTAAAGATTCAGGGGTTAGAAGCATGTTTTAGGTGTTGTTTATTTATTTTATAAACTGTAAAGAATCAGGAAATATCAAAATCATATTTTATTTTTTGGCTACGTTTGAGTCTTTCACTTATAGGAAAAATGTCGGTTTCATAAGAATCTTTCCCAATATGTACCATCAGATTTACCCACAGAGAATGGGTAAAAACCCTTGATACATCAGCCCCCTTTTCTAGTGAGTCAGTATTGATAGTAGGTGAATTGCCAAACACCCCAGGCTTTAAACATTCAATGCAAGGTATAGTGACAGGTATATGTGAAAAGAGTGCAGTCACAAAGCATCTGGGATACTGGTGAAAACATGACACCAGACTTTTGGAAAACATGGAACGCAGTGTCACTTGGAATGCTGCTGCAAAAAGTTCTTACCAAGTTCAACAAAGATTGGAGTGATTTTGTTTGTATTTGCAGTGATTCAGCTACGTATATGAAACAGTTGTGTGATGACCTGTCAAAATCGATACCTGAGCTGAAGTGCTTCTCTGTAAGAGATCCTTGCCACTTGTTAGATGGTATGCTGAAAGCATCTTTACAATCTTCAGAGTTAATGTAGAATGCTATTGACTTTTTAGTCCATTCTGGTACACTGTTCTGTTATGCACGGAAACTAAAACGCAAATATTTCTCATTTTGTGCTTTGTGTGGCATCAAAGAAAGAGTCATCCCAACTGTGTCACTTAGCTGGTGGTTCTCAGTCCTAGAGGCCATGAATGCTATATTATCCATGTGGCAACCGTTTACAGAACTTTTGCCTAGTGATGATGCCAAAGGCAAGAAATCTGAGTATCTTTGGTCACATATTGATAGTGATTTGAAAAAAAGTACACTCTACTGCATTATTTGATTTTTACAGGAAAGCATGACTGCTGTAGTGGACATAATAAAAAAACAAGAGTCTGAAAACACCCTTGTCTACCAAGTGTTCAGCATAATTAGTGTAGATGTGAAACATCTCCTTGAGAGTAGGCTGGGCGACACTTTTAGTGACTTTGGCATTGCAACATATTCCACTTGGTAAGCAAAGAAATGTTGAGGAGCAATTCAGGAACTTTTATTTTACAATGTATGAGAAATAGCCCTTCACCAACCATGGCATTTGAAGTCAATGAAGCCTCACTGTGGTACTCTGCACAAGTTATAGATCCCTTCCGTAAAGGGAAATTTTCTCCGGAGTTCCAAAAGTGCTGCCTCATTTTTTACCGCTTCAAAAACTCTGAGGGCATATGCGCCCAGTTCAACACATGTGTTGCAGAATCTGTCGCAGAGAATCACAATCTTCAGGTACACCAGTATTGGCATGGAAAGCTATGTCAGTGGCCAGAGTTAGCAAATTGTATACTGGCTATTTTGGCGTTCCCTGTCTCAAGTGCCAATGTTGAGAGGGCCTTTTCACAGATAAAAGTTTACATGGGAAGGAAAGAGCTTGTGTGCATGACCAAAGACTCACTGAAGAAGTATTGTATGGTGTACTACGATAAGTTTGATTTGTAAAAATGTATTTGGACCTCATTTACACTGTACGTACACTGTCTATATACCATGCACTATCAGTGCAGAAAGCAAGCCATAATAAAAGCAAAAAGTTCCATAAACACAGGAAAAACACAGTTTCTGTTGTTTTTAATGGCGCGAAAATGTGTAATCACTGATAACCACTGTTTTTTTAAGGTATTGAAATCACTTGAAAACACTGGAAAAAACCCCACCAGAATTTACCAAAAATAGAAACTGAAAACAGGAAAGCCTAATTATGCAGTACTAGGAAGCTGAAGACAGGCAAAAGTGCCAACACCCAACGCCTCATAGAGGTGCTTCTGTTGGATGATCTCAGAAGACCCACAGGGTCTGAAGGGGTAGGCAGAGAGGGTGGGGCAGAAGATGAGGAAGGGACCAGGGGTGAAGAAACCCAGGACCTGACCTCTGAAACTGGCCAGGAAGATGACAATGATCTTGACCTGGAAAATCCAGCTCCTCCTGCAGATGAGGAGGAGGACCAGAATGGCCTCCCCTTTGTCCCACCAGGAAGAGTTGGGAGTGTGCCTAGAAGGTCCAGATCTCCTTCTGAGGAATCTAACCATTCTGACACCTCAATAGGGATCTCTGTTTCCTTTCATAGGAGGGAATCCTCTCATGAAAGGAAAGAGAGACTGCTCAAGTATGGAGAAGCTCAGCTTAGGATCAGAAGAGAGCAGTTGGCTATAGACAGGGAGTCCCTAGAGCTTCATAGACAAAGAAGAAAGTTGGGACTAGAGTCCCATGGTGGCAGCAACTTCCCTAGTGGTAGGGAAAGGTCTTATGACCATAGAAACCTGAGCAAGATTGTCCCTCCCTACCAGAGTGGGGATGACATCCACAAATGGATTACTGCACTGGAAAGGGCCTGTAAAGTTCAGAGGGTCCCCCAGGAGCAGTGGGCAGCAATCTTGTGGCTCTCCTTTGCAGACAAAGGTAGAGACAAGCTCCTCACTGTAAGAGAAGAGGATGCTGACAATTACAAAGTCTTGAAGAGTGCTCTGTTAGATGGGTTTGGCCTAACCACTGAACAGTATAGGTTGAAGTTCAGAGACACCAAAAAGGCTCAGACTCAAGACTGGGTTGACTTTGTAGATTGTGCTACTAAGGCTCTGGACGGTTGGATACATGGCAGCAAAGTGCATGACTTTATAGGATTGTACAATTTGATTATGAGGGAGCAGATACTTAATAATTGTCAAAACCAGCTTTTACACCAGTACCTGGTGGACTCTGATCTGACCTCTCCCCAAGAATTGGGAAAGAAGGCAGACAAATGGGTCAGAACCAGGGTGAGGCCTAAGAATCAGGGTGGTGACCAGAAGAAAGATTCTACCAAGTCCCAAGAGAAAGGTGGTGATAAATCTAAGGATAAATCCACTACAGGGCCCCAAAAGTCCTCTTCTGGGGGTGGGCCCCAAACTCCTTCCTCTCCTGAAAAGAAACCCTATTGCCATGTTTGTAAAAAGCCTGGCCACTGGAAAACTGATCCCAGTTGCCCCAGGATTGGCAATAAAGAAAATGTTCCTCCAACAAATACTACCACCCCTCCTGGTACTACCAGTAGTAATCCCCCAGTTGGGAGTAGTACACCCAAAAAGTTAGGTGCTTTTGCAAGGGGAACAGAGGTGGGCCCTAGTTTAGACAGGACCCCCTCAACAGACTCCTCTGACTCTGATGGTGGTATAGGATTTGCCACCTTTACCATGGGTCCCAATGCATTGGGCAGGTACAGACTGGAGCCAATGATTAATGGTCAGAAAGCTGTGGCATTCAGGGACACAGGGGCTAGTGTCACCATGGTGGCAGGGAAACTAGTCCCCCTCACCAGCTTTTACCTGAGTTTAAATACCAGGTGACCAACATTGATGGTGTCAGAACAGATCACCCCATGGCCATAGTCAATCACAGCTGGGAAGGGGTCACAGGCCCAAAAAGAGTGGCAGTGTCCCCAACCTTGCCTGTAGATTGCCTGATGGGCAATGATCTAGAAATTTCAGCCTGGGCTGAAGTTGAACACCAAGCCCATCTGAGAATGCTGGGCATCCCTGAGAAAGGTAGGGGGGCTGTGATGGCCACAGCCCCACCCCAGGAAAATTTGGGAGTGAAGGAGCCTGAAAGAATGGCCCACTCTCCTCCACAAGAGAGCACAAGGGTTGAAGAAGAGTCTTCTTCCCCCCAGTCTATAGGTAAGGGTCAGCCTCCTCAGGGAACTGATCCTACCCCTAGTGAAGGAACTGCCCCAGAGGTAGTCAGGCCTGGCCTGGCAACCCCTCTGAGGGCAGGGGACCCTTCCAAGGTGGTACCCAGTCTGGAGCAGGTAACCTGCCCCTCTCAACCCTGCCTCAGTCAGCCCAGGGCTGCAGAGGTCAGGGAGGTCAGAGGGCCCCCTGTCCAGAGGAACCCCCCCATCAGCAGATTAGGGGCACCCAGTCTAGTAGCCATAGCCAGGTGAAAATTCCGCAACACACTGAGGGATCCCCGATACCTTTGTGTAGGGACCTCCCCCAGAAGGACTCTATTAGGCAAGGGCAAACCTGGGACCAAAAGGTTCCAAACCTGCCATGTCCCTCCAGTGTTCCATCCAAAGGGACCCAACCCCCAGCTGTAGGCAGCCAAAGGTTGACCCTTAGAGCAAAGTGCAACTCAGTCATGGGAAGACAGGCATACATGGTGACCAGTGATCTGAGGAAGCTGAGACCAACTTTCCTAGGGTCTTACTTCCCTACTCAGACACCTCATCAGCCTTTTACTTTACCAAAGCACACCACAGGTAGTAGTTCCCCATGGTGGAGACCCTCTCATACCCTTAGGGTGAGGGATGGCCTAGTGGACCATAAGACAGGGGGTAACCATGCTAGTGCAGGTACTTCCTTATATGGCCACCTAGTCAATAAAGGCTCAACTGGCCAAGGTTAGCCTTATCTCCTTTTGTTTGGGGGGGGGGTGGGTTATGTAGGAAGGTGGAATCTGACTACATGGTTGCCCCCATTTTTTTCTGGTGTTTTGATGGTTTTTGACTTAGTTTGGCTGGGAACCTGCTATTCAGGTCCCCAGCCTATCTGCTTTCTCTTATAAATTGATTCCATGTACCTTAGGTACACTTCAGATTGGATTCTGGGGTGCCCTTATAAGTCCATAGTATATGGTATACTATGTACCCAGGGCATAGGTACCCCAGAAGCCTACCAGGGGCTGAAGCATGTATTGTGCCACCCCTGGAAGGCCCTCCAAAATGACACCCCAGGACTGCTACAGCAGCCTGAGTAAGGTGGTGCATGCTCCCCTTACAGAGATATAGGTTCACTATATCTCACCTATCACCTCACATAGAAACCTATCAGTCACCCCTATGGCAGGCCTTATCAATCCTGAAGGCAGGGTGCTTGGTTTTATGTGAGAGGGTGCCCCTGCATGAGCAGAGCCCCTCTGCAGCCTTCGGAATCTCCTCTCCGGGGTTGTCTGTGGTGCAGCCTGACCATATACTCTTGAGTGCATTATATCTTAAACGGTAAATGCTAACTTTGGGATGGCTGCACGGAAACATGTCGTGTTTGGTGTCAAACACCTTGGAATCATACCCCAACACCAGTAACTGGTGTGGGAGTATGATCCCACCCTTCTAGAGGGAGAGACATGACAGCACTGGTATACCCGGTAGAGACTTTACAGAGCCTGGCATCACAAAATGGATGCTGCAGCCACAGACACGGGTCTGGCCTCCTGCTGCTGACCGAAACTCCGGCAGGGGAGGCCTGGACAATAGGTTTCCTGTCCCAGGGAGGTGTTACCACCTCCCAGACAGGCCTTAGTGGATTAGGGCTGGGTGGGTGCACTCCAAGAGTGCTTTGAAGTCCTTCCACTGGGGGCACATTTGGTGTCCTCGTGCATACCCCAGTTCAAACCGGTTGCAGGGGCTGCCAGCCCCTGCTCTGGTGCGAAACTGGACAAAGGAAATGGGTGTAGCCACCCCTCTTTCCAAACCCTCCCATAGGTGGGTCCCAAGAGTTAGTCCAACCCCTTTCTTAGGTATAAGTAAGGAACCCCTGGCAACAGGACTTTAGATATCCCTGGACGAAACTCTGAAGCTGAATCCTGGAACTTCGACGCTCTACTCAAGACTAGAGGACTGAAGAAATCTCCCTTGGGGTCAAGGAGTGACTCCCCTGCTTGGCAGGCACCAACAAAGCATTTTGCCGGTCTGCATCTCCGAAGCTCCCGCCGGACTCCGAAGCATCTGCAACACAGGAAGAGGATTTCCAGACATCTCAGAGGCCGACCCGAGTCCCCAGCAAAGCTGAGACCCGCAGCCCTCGTGAGTAGCGTGGAACCGGAACTCCTGGTCACCGTGCATATTTGCTAGTGCATTGACTTCTCGACGTCCCTTAAAATCCTGCTTTGGGTTACTTGTAGCCCAGGCCCCGAGCACCATCTGCACTGAAGATTGTGAGCCTACACTCCACGAGTGTTCCGTGGGCCCGCTTCTTGCATTTCCGCTCGAGGCTCTTTTGCGATCCTTGGTCCGTCAACTGGTGGGTCCCTGTGAAGGCAACTCTGATTTACGTTGGGCTTTCCTGGTTGCTCCAGACGTGCCCTGACTCCCCACCGAGTGGTGAGTCCCTCAGACCTTGCTGGTCTGCCCCGAAGCATCTTTCTCCTTTCTGCATGGGTTGTTGTTGCCAAGGCTTGTTGTGTTCAATCCGGACACCAATGCTGCAGCACTCGACATCCTTCGTGGGACAGCTCGAATCCAGCTCCTGGTCGTCGTCGACACCTCCGGAGCCTCGTGGCTGAAGAGTCAAGCTTCACCTCTTTCACCTGAAACACCCGACATCGGTGGGCATTCGCCTATCGTGCCCCTGGTCACTGGCAAGTGACCCAGACTCTGTCCCCTCTGCTTTCAGGTTCTTCTCACCTCCGATCCAGGCTTGGATCTCTTCGGACACTTCGCATCTTCCCGGCAGCAGCACTTCATTGCAGGCTGCCATTGAAATCGACGACGCGACCCGACACCATTCGACACCTATGCACCCTGCTTCCCTGGGTGAGGTAACTCGAGTACTCTGTTGCTCCCGTGGGTGTTAACCCTAGAACTGTCTAAGTCCAAGAGGGTTTGGTCCTAGTCCATTTCTAAGTGTCCTTAAACTCTAAAACTCTTACAGCGAATTTCCCATAGACTTTAACGGAGCTCGCGGCTGTGTTCACACACTGCACACAGCCCCCGTGGGTCCCCTGTGTCACTACCTTGGGTGGTTCCTTGGGGTCCCAGCAATTCTACAGGCTCTAGGCCTTGTGTCTACTTAAGTCGTGGTTCTTATACCACTTTCTTAATATATGGTTTGGTACGCCCTAGGGCTAATCGTATATTGTGCTAATTTACTGTGCTATTTGACTTATAACTTGTGTACTTTGACCTCTGGCCTCATAAAGAGACTATTGGGTAGTGTTTAGTAATAAATACATGTATTTTATATATATATACCTGGTGTGGTTCTCCTTTCATTTGGTTATTCACGAGATTACAATTGGTAAAACAAACAGCTTAACACTCCTTCAAGACTTAGCCTGAAGGCTGCTCTCCATAGCTACCACTAGGATAGCTTTCGGTAAAGGTTGTCTTTAAACCTATCATCAATAAAGGTCGTTTGGACTGGTGCAAGGTGCCCACTAGAACTAGTGGACAGCATATGCCAGGCCAACTTCTCACACTCAGAGAGCCAGTCACACCAAAAAACAGGGCAGAAAAAAACTTTAACAGAAAATGAAACATGTCACATGTAGCAAACAAAATGAAAAAAGGAGCGTTAGGCTCACACCATTCATATTTATGGTATAAGTAAGTTAGCACTGAAATATACAAAAAAGTGATGGATGGAATGCTTGAATTAATCTCAGCCACTGGTAATTACTCAGGCTGCATCCCAGGCTATCATTATTTTGCACACTATGCCTCCTCAGTTTGGACCCAGCCATATACAAGTCAGCAGTCCTGCCAAGTATCACGCACCACGTGTGACACTCACGCATTTCAGTGTGGTGTTCCGCATCACCGCACTGAAATGCTTTGTCACGCATTTTAATGTCACTGAATTGGGTGCTAGCGCGTCGGCTCTGCTGTGCTGCTCCCAGCAGACTTGCCGCCAGCAGGCAGCTCTGGCTCATAACAGTTAAGGATCATGTAATACTCATCTCTGGCTGAGTCAGAGTGCTCTGCTGCAGTGCTACAATGTAACAATTTGCGGCCTCACTGCGCCGCGTGACGTGGCAGGCTGTCAGTCACTGACTGACAGCCCACACTCTGCCGATTACACCAGGGCGCCGGGGCGTGTCCATTAAATCCCGGATGTGACCTCACATGGCCGCCGTAATGATTAAATCCGTGACCGAAACAGCCGGGCCCAGGCAGTGCTGCAGTACATTGCAGCGGCTGAAACACACTGCTCCTGCGGCGGCCAGCATAGAGATAGTTAATTCCTCGTGGCTCAGGACTGTGGGCGGCAAGTTAAAAGAATACGTTTGAAAGAATAACGTTTTCGGCTGCCCCGCGGTAATGAATCCTGCGACTGGATCTCTGTGATCCCCCGGAGGCTGAGTCAACCAGGAACGGCATCGGCGGGCGCTGAAATGGTTCCTCACTCGCCAGTCCCCAGAGAACACCCCACTGTGCAGCCTAATTAGCTCAGCCTCAATCATGCCCAGCTGGTGTTCGCCGCAGGCCGGTAGTCTGAGCAGACGTTGCGGCGTCCAGCTCCAGGTAGGCCCGCACTGTTCCAAACTGCAAAAATAAAGTAAGTGGCTAGCCTGGAGTGATGTAGCATTCCTAAATTGCTGATTCTAATGTGTTGTAGAATTAGGGCGCAGCGCGGTCATGATCGCCTCAGATTCTGAGCTGCCACACACTGCAGGGAGTCTGTCGCTCACTATACTTGTTCAGTGTTTTGTCAGTCACACTCTAAGGTCCAACAATGAACATCTACTTTACTTTCAGCGTGCCACCGAGCCGGAGTGTTACTAAGTCACAGCCTGGTTCTGTGACACAGACAGGATGCTGGGGCTGTGCAGGTAGCGGCGTGCCAACCCGGGCGGCCCGCACAGATCGGGGTAATGTGTTTTTTATTATGGTTTACGCTGCTAAACTAGTCTTTTTGAAACCAATGCAGGGTGCCTGGTGAGTGTTCAGTTTGAGGAGGTAGATTTCTTTCTGCATGCAACCCCTTCGCATTTTGTTATCATGGAAAGGCTGAGTGCTCTGCCGACTCCGTGTTGTTTTCAGAGGTGCTCAACTCGTGTTCTTGTGATTCTATTGCCCTGAAGTGTTTCCTCTGTGGCTAGTCACGTTACTGGGTTTTGAGAAGACTCAATCCAAGTTAGGCAGATGACATACCTTTAACATGACGGTCACCTATACACAATACTGTATTTGACAAAGATCACTCCTGCTCTGTGAGCAGACGTGCACACACCTTTCACTAAAGAACACTCCGGGTTCACATAGCGCATTAGATACGTCCTCGGATCAGTTTTACTTTGCATCTGAGTGGCATGTATGTTATGCGTCAGTGTCTTTCTAGATGACAACTAACACAGTTGCCAAGTGGCTCGTCGTGATTGTGAGATAACAGCATCTTAGTGCACATCTAATGCTGCCGAGTATGAATGAGAAGGAAGCACTTCCTGCAAGTGCCAGTTCAGTGAGTCACTAGCACTACCTTCAGACGGCAAGAACACAGTGGCACAATAGCCCTTCTTCAAGCATTCACGTGCTCTAGATGACTAGAGTAACCCTGTCGCTCCCACCTAATTGCTAGCAAATGGGAACTAGTACCAAGTGACTATTTCAGGTTGTCTGGTCTGCCCTTAAAGAGCCGAAAAAAGCGACAGAGGCCTAGGGCGCTGGGGTGAATTCATTAGTCACACTAAATACATTTTGGAATCAAGGGGTTAAAGGGTAGCATTCAAAAATCATACCGATGATCGAAACGGAATGTACACTTCCTGAAGTTCACAGAATAGTGGACATTTCTGGAATGGAGATTTGTTTAGCTTTCAGCCATGCAATCCGTCGTAAAGGGACTAAGCACAGATGTAAATAAAACATAACTAATGTGGGAGGGTGCAGCACTGATAAAGGGTTCAAACTGCCCTTCATGAAGACAAAGGATTCCAAAGCGTGCACGCGGGGAGACAGAAGAGACAGAAGATGTGCACGCGGGGATTGGATGCTTTACTGGCGGCGTGACACTCTGGGGACTTTTTTTTCGCCGCTGTTAGTAGTCGCTCGCACTAACTTGTTTTGGGTCAGGTGACTGTGAGAGCCACTGTGGTGCTTGCCAACGTAACTTCTCAGCGCGCCAAGCATCACTGAGTCAGAAGAGCCTGTCGTGTAGCTCTGTGTGACAGGCTGCTACTGGTGTGATGGTGGCACCAGCAGGGCTTGGCAGGTAGTGGGCAGCATGCAGGACCGGGGCGCAGAGCTCAGTAATACAGGTTGTGGCTTATGATGTGTCTCGAATTAGAGTTCCTTGTTGCTCACATGGGTTTAATTTCTGATATTTATATGTTTCCCTCGTCTTCATTGCTTGAGTTTGCTTGCGAGAAAGTGTCACTCATAGTCCTTGAAATGTCACTCATAATTACACTGAAATTAAGAAGATGTCACACATAGCAATCCGAAACCTTGGCAGCTATGAGTCAGTCTTGTATAAGTAGAAGTTTGGTCAGCACTTTTTGTTTTGAAATTGCACATTGCACTTTATTGCATTTAATAGCTTTTTTACTGTTTTAATGAGATTGCTAGTTTTAAATTTGTAAAGCTTCTAATGTGGAAACGATAACTGAACTTACCGGTGCTTTTTAGATCGGGGCACTGTGAGGGGGAAGTTGCGCTCCACAGGAAGGGAGGAGAAAGGAGCCCTCCGGTTGGACAACTAGAGACGCCGTTTTTTTGGTTGTGCGTGCTCTAGTGGTCACCATGGCTCATGCTTAAAAGAAGTCACGCTGTGCAGACACGACAGTAGAAGGTTGGTCCGTGGTTCTAGCACGGCACTTTTTGTTTTGAACATGCACATTGCACTTTATGCATTTAATCGCTTTTTTACTGTTTTAATGAGTTTGCTAGTTTTAAATTTGGAAAACTTCTGATGTAGAAACAATAACTGAACTTACCAGTGCTTTTTAGATCTGGCTCTTTGAGGGGGAATTTGCGCTGCACAGGAAGGGAGGAGAAAGGAGCCTTCCGGTCGGACAACTAGAGACGCCATTTGTTTGGTTGTGCGTGCTCTAATGGTCGTCGGGTCATGCTTAAAAGCAGTCATGCTGCGCGGACGTGCGGCCAGTGTTGCCAGATTGGGCGTTTTCCCGCACAAATGGGCGACATTTTTCCCATTTGTGCGGGAAAAAAACTACCCTGGCGGGCTGCGGGAAGTTGGGCGACATTTGCCCTAGTGTGCGGAAAATTAGTGGTTCCTGCGGCGCCCACAGAGAATCTGTAATAGGGCCGTCAATCATTCATAGCGCGAACGCGCTACGTATGACTGCCCTTCTTTTTGTTGATGGCCTGCCCCCAGGGAGGATGGACCAATCATCTTGCGAGGGGCAGGCCTGTCATCTTTATTTTTTTTTACTTTTTCATTTGCCTGTTTTGGCGCGCACTGTACTCGGAGTGCTGCTGTAGCCACACGGTCTCTCGGCGCGGGCGACTCAGAGTGTCTAGAGTCGGTATTGTTATTTCAGACTGTCACTGTCTCGTCACTGTACTAGAGATACAGTGAGTCATTGAGTGTGACCAACGCTGCAATGGACTTCAAGAGTCCCACTTAGGAGACCGATGGAAGACGGAAAACAACCCCTGATAAGCAGAGAGGCAGAAAGGTAGAGGATGTTGATGAGGGTGGAGGAGGACCACACGAGGAGGGCTGTGAATGAGAACGGAGGAGCACTAATTGGGGAATATTATATAGGAGAAAGACGCTATTGCTCCTAAATATTGTGTCAACTCCCTAGTGCTATGTAAATTTCCACCAAAGACTATGCGAATCCCTTGAATAGTGTGAATCCCTCTAAATACAAATCAAGACTCATGAATGCGGCGTAAAGCCAGCCTGAACACTGCATGCCCCCACCTAAATTACAGGAAGCCCTGCATACGTGAACCCCATCTTAATGCTGCGCGATGTCTCCTTGCATACTCTGTTAACCAGTGTGACCCTCTCATACCCTCCACCCCCTAACCCCCCGTGTCCCTGCTCCTGAATTTTGTACCAACCGTCCCCAAACTCTCTAGGGTTATCACCTGAACTTTTCAGATTCTGCTCATTATTTACTAATCACTGTTTTCTGATGTGATAATCCAAATGATCAAACTGAACTACACACGAAGACTACAAGTCCTAGAATGAACGAATTAGGTAAATTAAGTCCTAAGCCAGAAAATTTGTGCTTTTGATATAGACTCATACGATAATCTTGATATGTCGCTATACTTAATTAAATATATCTTTGTGTAGCCCTCTGTGGAAGTGTTTGATGCTCGTTCTCTGATACCAATGATTACCTCGTGACGTTCCTCTGAATTTCTTAAAAATAATGTACTTGGCGTCCAAGGGGTAGCCGGCCTGAGGGCATCTTAGTGATTTACTACATGTACAGTTCCACTCAAGGACCATATACAATCCTGGTCAGCAGGCGGGTTATTTCTGTATGTATGCAAACAGCACACTGTGATCATATAATAGGTTGCTGTGTTGTGAATAAACATGTTTGGAACGAATCCACGTGTTGCTTTGCAGTACACTTTGACATGTAATGCATATGCGTCTGTTCAGTAGGAACTTTGCCTGCATTGCTCCAGAGTGTAAGCTAAAAGAAAGATTCTTGCATGAGCCAGGTGTTTAGTGATTTTTTTACAGATGCTTTTCGTTAAATGAAAGATGGAAAATATACAGTGGCAACTTTTGTTATCGCGTGAAGATGCTGTGAGCTCTATTTATTTGGCTGTGTTTTTTATCGTGCTGACTAGACAGCGAGGTAATAGAGTGCTTTATCTGAGTATACGCAGAAGGTTAGTACATCCTGTTACAGTATTTACTTCATTGTATAGTATAATGCAGGGCGCCATCTCACTGTGACAACGGGGTGTGTTTGACACTTTAGCAACATCTTTATTCTTCCTTGCCAGAGTGGCGCCCCCTCTGGTCGAGGCGCAACCCTTCAGTGCTGCTCTGTGGCAGAGGTTGGCGTGCTGGATTGGCTCCAGGCAGAGTGTTTTTGCAAGTACTGCTACAACTTTGCCCCCTTCCATCCCTCTGCCCCCACCCACGCTCTGCCCCTAGGCAGACATCGCCACTGCCCAGGATGGAAAACATCTCCCCTGCTCTCCACATGTGTTGTGGGGGCAGAGCGGACGGCCTGGCTGTACTAGCAAGGGACGTGCTTAGTAGAAAGACAGAAAGATGGAAAGGGAGGCAAGGCAGGTAAAAGGGGCAGAGACGGACAGATAACAGGAAGGGAGAGAAGAAAAGACAAAAGAAACAAAAGCTAGAAAAGCAGATTAAGAGAGGATGGGAAAAAGGGAGCATGACGAAGAAGCAAGAGAGAGAAGATGGATTGAGAGGATAGACTGAGTTGGGAAGAGGGGGAGAATGAGACTGGCAAACCGAGAGTGGAGGGTGGGATGGAAAATGGGGAGGAAAAAGACAACAAAAGAAGAGAAAGGAATCAATGGGAAGTTGCAAGATGGAGACAGAGAGGAAGAGGAGATGATATCAAGAGAGTTCGGATGTGTAACAAAAAAGGGAAGGCTGGATTGTGCTAATGCGGAATCTAATGTTTCCTGCACAAAGTGCTCAATCTGGTGGAGAACCTACAGTTTATTTTACATAACTTTCCTTGGGGATAGTACTCCCAGGAAATGCCACCAGTGGATTAACCTCCGTTTGTCACTTTCTAGAAATCTGAGGATTTCCTATTAAACACAACTCGAAATAAGGCCCAAGAACAGCCAGGGCCAAAGACAAAAATGCCCCTTCCCTCCCAGGCTTTCTCCTGGAAAAATGACGCTTAAAACACAAAACAACAAGCCATTAAAAGGGGAATGGTTCACATCTGCAAATGTTGAGGTATCTTACTGCAGGCAATCACTGACTGCTGCCGTATGTGTTTATTTTGGACAGGGTGCCATTTGTTATCGTGGTCCAAAATCATTCAGCAACATAAGGCACCACTATATACACAGTGGAAAGAACATTTGGATAACATAGGTGCTAGGTGGTCTATGCCCAGTAGGATAGGCATAATTAGGACCTCAAAAGATCAGGAGCAATGCATCTGTTTAGAGGCGAATTCAACCTTGTCACATTTTAGACAAAATGGGTCCTCTCCGATATTTACGTCATTATATTTAATAAGCGCTTTGTTTAACTCGCTATGAAGTGTCACTCAAAAGTTGCACATAAGGCAGTGAAATGTCACTCATAAATGCACTGGAAACTTGTAAATGTCACACATAAGCAAACTGAAACCTTGGCAGCTATGGTCTAATGTAGCTTTAGAAGGAATACATTTTGAGAAAGGACCTTAAAGTAACATTTGCAGTTTAGACCTCAGTTCAACTGAACATTAATGTAACAGTAAACGTGTACTGAAACTGCAAATAAGTTTTGCTCTTGGGTTTAAAAAAAGGGGTTGATAGCAGATGTTGACTGAATAATTGTCTAACACATCTAATGCTTGGTCCACAAGTGTAAATATTTTATCAGGTGAGCAAGTGCTGCTTCTCTAATCCAAAATCTTTTTTCACTGCTTGCTGAGAGAAGGGCAGGAATTAAAGAAAGAACAGGTCCAGCACGGACATGTTTCAAAATCAACTTAATCACAGAGACGTGCAAGGTTTAGCAACTTGGGTACATATGTTAAACAAGCTGTTGACATGACTTAGGGCAGGCTAGTCTCATGCCACAGGTGCCCAGTTAACCCCCTCCCACTATCTGTATATCGAATAGAATTTACATTCATCCTTAAAATGGTTTCTGATGGACTATTTCTGCATAATTTGAGAGTTGCGACTCTGGGCTGGTTTTTGGGCTGATTCTGGTCTGCGTTGGGCTGAATTTGGGCTTATACTTGAGTGGCTTTGGGCTTGGGACAGGTCTCAAAATCTGGCAACACTGCGTGCGGCTGGCGTGCCCGTCAGCGTCCCAGAAGATGCTGCCTGGGAACTTGCAGACAATAAGATACGCATCAGTTACAGTAGAGGTGCTCTGCTGGATCTCGCGCCACTGACCAAGTGTCAAATAGAGCCTAGGGTCCTTTCGGTGGGGGTTGAGATATACTGCTCAGACTGTCATTTCTATCATACGTGGGGCACTGAAACAGATGAGTGCACGCTCAAGCTACTACTATTTCAGTGCACGCTGCACTGATAAATGCACGCTCAATGCAAAAACACACTTACAACATCTATATCCTCTTAGAGGAAGGCAGTCTTGACTTTCTATGTATCACAGAAACCTGGCTATCAGAAGAATTGAACCCTATAATTGCCATTGTCATACCGAATGGCTTCAAAATGTATAAAAAAGACCAACTCGAAGGCAGGGGAGGTGGTCTAGCAGTTATCCTCAGAGAAGAAGGGGGTTTCCAGGACATAGGGGTGAATGACTTGCTGAGCGCAGAAGCCATGAGCTTTTGTATCTCCCTATCACACCAACACTCAGTAGGCGGGGTGCTAATATACAGGCCGCCAGGTCCAGCTGGCTCTTTTCTGAAATCTGTTGATCAAGCCATCACACATCTAGCCCTTAGCTATGTGCATTTCACGATCTTAGGAGACTTTAACATACATCTACACAAAACAGACAACACTGAAGCCTCAGTCTTAAAAGAATTAATGAATTTGCTTAATCTAAGCCTGTACGTGGTGAAATTGACACATCAAGGAGGGCACACACTGGATCAAGTTTGTTCCAATGTGTTAATACAGATGGAGGATCTACAACTACTGTCTTGGTCGTATCACCTCTTAATCAGATTCTCATGGCAATGGCCAGTAATACAGGCTCCTTCCCAGAGCGTTCTGACCCGTAATGAGAAAGCTTTCAATAGAATAGACCCGCAGGAATTCTCAAATATACTAAAGCAATATCTCCCAGAGTTATCTGGCATACTGAATGATGATCTCACGAAATATGACAGTTGGATCAGAAACGCTGCAGAAGATCTGGCCCCGGTTTTCCACAGCAGAACACATAGAAGCATGCCTTCTAGTCCATGGTTCTCGGCTGCCCTCAGAATAGAGAAAAAACATTGTGAGACACTAGAGCGTAAATGGAGGAAGGATTATAACTCGGTTGAAAAAGAGACCTTTAAACTTGCTCAAAAGGCATACTATGCAGCTATAACCAAAGCGAAGCAAGCTTACTTCGAGGAGCGCATTGCAAAGGAAGGAAACAGCTCAAAAGAGATTTTCTCTATAGTTAAGAGTTTTATGATCCCAGCAGCCTGCACTTACACCAAGGCAGCCTCGATTGACTGGTGTGAAATTCTGGCAAGGTTCTTTACTAATAAGATCTCTAGCATTCAAGCCACCCTAGTTACAGGATGGCTACCCGAGGTTGACTCCGAGATCTTACAGCTTGCTAGGAAGATCCCAACGGCTAGGATAAACCTGAGCAGTTTTGACACTTTCAGTTGGACTGCTCACCGAAGGCTCTTAAAGCCATCAAATCTGCCTCTCCCAATGATCCATGCCCCCCGAAACTGGTGTCTTTGGTGGCAGAGACTATAAATCCGACTTGAAACTGGCTTTTAAATACCTCAATAAGTACAGCTTCAGTCCCTAGTGCATGGAAACAGGTGAAGATCCTTCCACTTATTAAAAAGCCAGTGGCTGACCGTGCTATTCTGGCCAATTACAGGCCTATCTCCTAGCTGCCAGCCTTATCCAAAATTTTGGAGAAGCAGGTGAATATACAACTGTCAAGGGGTGTAGCGTGAGCGGATGGCCGGGTAGACGTGTTTGCTGGAGCTCCCGTCGGCGGCAAAAGAATCCGCAAAAATCCTGCGGTGTACGAGAGACACTGAACCCCAGAAAAGTAATAGCACGAACCCAGAAACGTGCATCGACAAGCATAATCTCAGCTGGCACCTCTCCGAGACCCGAGCGAGAACCAACGCGAAGCCTCCGCAGCGCCATCTTGAAAAGGAAGCGGGTGCTGTAATCATACACTCTGGGATTCCGCATAACAGCCATCGGGCACGCAGCCGATTGAAGGTGTCCACCTGAATTTAGGGGAGGCTCTACCCTCTAAAATACTGAGTTCGGATCGAGGGAAATGACTGAGCACTGCACCCGAACAGTCTCTACGGTTGGAACGGACGGCGGTGGCCATAAGAGAGGACCACGCAACGAAGGAAACACGAGAAATGCCAGCTGTAGTTGTGGCTGCCGAGGAGGTGAGTCTACTGCAGCGTAGAGGGCCCTCCTGACTGGTTGCTGATATGGCAAGCTGTGGCGGAGCAGACAGCCCTCTCCCGGAGAGGAGCGGGCCCTGAGTGCGAAAGCCCATAAGGTTAGAGGCGCGGCCCGCAAATCCGGCGGCTGTGATCAAACGAGTTCAGGAGTCAACTGAAAGGGGAGAGAGGAGGGGAAAATAAACAGCAAAATCCTGACCCCCACGAAGGAAACGCTTGAGAGGGATCCGGAGGGGCGACTCCGGATGAGACGTCTGATGCACTGGAATGATTCTGGGGTGCGCAGGCCCCATCCAACATCTAACGTCTGGAGATACCACACCGGATTGCGCTGGAAGCGTGGTGGGTAACGGCTGTTTCTTTTGGTTTGAGTACAGTCTGGGGCACCCTAACCTGTGAGCACTGGGGAGGCACCTCTAACAAATCCCATAAACCCCTGGTGTATTTAGTGGCCACAAAAGGGAGACGGTACGCACTGAGGATACCGACCACCTGGAGGGGCCTGGACGGCACGGCATAGCAATCACACCTTGGCTGATCCTAGCAGCGGGACCTAACTGAATTCACAACGGAGGAGGAGCATTGAGGGATAACAGCGATACGCTATGGATCTTGATCCCTATAATATGACAAAGCGAATCTTGTAGCAGTTGAATGCCTCAAAACTTCCTGAGTAGGTCAATAAACAGTGCGAACTGGAACTACACATAACGCGGAGGGATAGTCCATGGCTTGGACCGCTGACACGGGCAGCAGTCCCTACTAGGTCAGAATGCAGAAGATTAACGGAGGGTGAGCAAAGATTTGGAGAGACATGTACAATGGTGAAATACAAAAGCAACAAGGTGCAAGCTAATAAAATCTCAAATTATGCGCAGCCTTGCCCCCAGGGCCAAGACCTACAAGATGTGGCCCTGGAGCAGCAGGGGGAGGATGCGCAGTGCCCCCCGGATCAGGAACCCTCTCTTGCAGACATTCTGGAGGCGATTCAATCCACTCGGGAAGATATGGTCCATAGGATTGACGCAGTGGCGATCGATGTTAACCTATTAAGATGTGATTGAAATGTCGATGTAATGCAAAAAGAGGTCAGCTCGCTCAGGGATACAGTCAATGAACTGCAAAAAAAAGTGGTACACTTGGATGACCGTGCTGAGGATGCTGAAGGCAGGTCATGGAGGAATAATTTACAATTTATAGGATTTCCCTAAAAAGCCAAAGGTCCATCGGCTGAGCTGTTTCTAGAGAATTGGATCGTCACTGATCTGGCCCCCAAAAGGCTCTCAAAGTTTTTTAAGGTGGAAAGAGCCCATAGAGCTCTTGTTCCGCCATCACGACCCGGGGCTCCACCGAGAGTTATTATAGTGCTATTCTTCAATTATAGAGATAGAGACGCTATCTTGCAAGCTACTCGTACTAAGGGCCCACAATTTTATGAAGGTCACGCCATTGCTGTTTACCCTGATTATACACAAAGGGTCCAGGACCAAAGAAAATCTTTTCTGGCGGTTAAGCGACGGCTCCATGATATCTGGATGAAATACAGCCTTCTTTATCCAGCCAAGCTCTAGGTGCAACATAAAGGAAGAATCTTTTTCTCAGCAATGGAAGTGACTGAATGGCTGGACGAATCTGGCCAACCGGAATCCTGTTTGGAAACTCACGCGGGATCTTCCCGCCCCTCACAAGGAAGAGGCTCGATCAGAGGTAGAAGTCGGGCAAACCAGAAAACTCGTAGAGAGGACAAGGGTAGCCCGGGTAGAATTCAGGTACGACCGGATGGCACCCTACGACTGGCAGAGATACCCTCGGACCCCAAAGAAGGAACTGAAGATGTACTACCAGACTCTAATGTTTCTAAGGACTCTACAAGGAGAGTTGGCGGAAATCCGATTTGGCCTGGTTGACACAGATAAGTGTAAATAGTATCAAACGCATAAATGATGTATATGTTGGGCTTGTATATCTCATATGCAATGTCGTGCCGCATTGGGCGCCACCGACAGCCCTAACTCTCCGCAGATGGGGGAGGGTGGACCAGCAATGCTGCCCAAGGGGAGGAGGGATTGGGGAGTTTTTACAGTTAACTGAGTTTTGTTCAGGTTGGGAGTGTTGGTCTGAGTGTCACGTATGTAGCTAAGGTCGCATTCATTAGGGGGTGCCTAAGATGGTTGGCAGGCAAAGGGGAGAAGAATACAGATTGTAGACTGGTTGTCATGGCGTCCAATCCATTGAAACTATTCACTTGGAATGTCTGGGGATTGGCAGCATTTGAAAAACGTAGATGAGTGCTGGCCTACTTAAAAAGATACAAATTGTCGATTGCATGTCTGCAGGAAACACATGTGTGGGGATACTCACTGCCTTGTATTAGACGCAGATGGAGGGGCCAGATGTATGCTACCTCATACTCAGGCTATGCAAGGGGGACACTTATTTTGGTGGTGCCCAGAGTGCCCCTCCAACATTTACATCACATAGCGGACCCAGAGGGGAGATATGTGATCCTGCATGGGATGTTAGAGGGGAGGGAAATATACATCATAGATGTATACGCTCCCAATGTGGACTCCGCCACCTGTTTTCCCTCTGCAATGTCGGAAGCGGCACCATACTTAGGGGCAACAGTACTAATGGTGGGGGACGTTAACTGTGTTCTAGATGGGACATTGGACCGTGAACCTCCCCGACTACACACTAAACCCTGCATGACAGAGGACATTTTCCTGCTACACACCAGCAACTAACACGTTTAGCCGTCTGGATTACTGTTTTATTTCTCAGGAACTAACCCCTGAGATAAAAGCGATAACCTATCAGCCCAGGTATCTCTCTGATCATTCCCCGGTCTTGCTTAGCTTTGAGGGTCAACGACCTTCTTCGGCAATTCCTATGTGGCGACTCCGGGCAGAGGCGCTGTTGGACTCCCCTTTTGCAGTGGCGGTTTCGACCGCTCTAGTCAGATACTTTGAGGAAAATTGGGGAACGGCCTCCAGCAGGGCACATGATTGGGAGGCCATGACAGTGGTCCTTAGGGCGATCTGTATGCAAACGACATATGGGGTGAAACGCCAATTGGAACAGGATTAACGCACTCAAGAGAAGAAACTAGCAAAATTGGAGGCTGAACTCCATACCTCTGCACATATAATGGTAGAATGGGCTACGGCTCGCACTGAATTATTGGAGACATGGAAACGACTGAAAAAGTACAATTATACTGCGTACCAGCAACGCTTATGTAGGGAAGGAGATAGGTCTGGGGCAATGCTGGCAAGGTTGTTAAAAAGAGAATCTGACACAATGCCAATAATTCAAATTCAGGATAGTAACGGGAAACTGGAGCAAAACCAAGGGGTAATCCTTGATATATTAGCCAAACATTTAGCTAACGTCTATAGAAAACGACACGCACCTCCGCAGGAGGTCATAAACAAATTTTTGTCTTTCTTAGAAATTCCCCATTTGGATCAGATTGTGGGAGAGGCACTGGGGGCTCCAATCACAAAAGAAGAGATAATGGCAGCCATTAAACGTTTAAAAACCGCAAAAACTCTGGGAAGCGGCGGTTTCCCAGCGGAATTCTATAAACAGTTTTCAGCCATATTAACGGACCGATTATTGGAAGTATTTAACGAAGCTAGGCAGTCCCAGATTTCACCGGCATCTATGAGGGAGGCAATGGTAATAATGATTCCAAAACAGGATAGGGATCCTCAGTTGCCAAACTCATACAGACCAATTTTGCTGTTAAATCTGGACGTGAAATTATTAAGTGGCATCCTGGCACCTAGACTTCTCCCACATATAACCTACCTGATCCACACGGATCAGGCTGGTTTTATACCAAAGCAAAACACCACTTATAATCTACGGCGTTTGGCGCATATATGGCACACCCCTTGCTTTGAGGCAGAAAACTGTGCCCTAGCTCTATTGGATATGGAACAGGCTTTTGACTCAGTGGCCTGGTCCTATGTGTGGACAGTTTTACAGCGGATGGGGGTGGTACAAGGATTCCTTAAATGGACGCAATTACTTTATACAGATCCCCGGGCCAGGATCCGAGCTGGGGGAAGGGTCTCGGAGGCATTTCTGTTGGAAAGGGGAACCAGGCGGTGCTGCCCCTTGTCGCCACTCCTTTTTGCAATGGCGATGGAACCACTGGTGGCAGCGTTGAGGGACTGACTGGACGCGTGGGGGATATTATTGGGGAACCCTAATCATGTGGTCTCCCTATACGCCGATGATTCGTTAGTGTATATCCGGCGACCAATTCAGTCGGTGCCCATTCCCTTTAAAGACACTACAGGAGTTTGGGGAAGTATCTGGTCTTTGCACAAAATGGATTATTAATTGATCTGTTGTGGGGCACCAAACGTAAACGTATCAGCCTGCTAACGCTGCAGAGGACGTGGCGGCAGGGGGCGTTGGAGGTACCATGTCTGGAATTCTATTACATGGCCGCTCAGTTACAACACGCAATCTGTTAAAAGGACACACACTGGTAAGTTTCTAAGTCCTTTATTACTTCTATAACAGAGCCACCAACTCCAGCTGCTGCTCTGTCCTCTCTCCTGGTAGCAACTGTCTCACACGAGACGCTGCCATGGAGATGGAACACCCAAGCACTTGCAGCACTTTGAATAATTACAACACATCCCCCTTACAGGGAAAACAAAAGAAAGGGAGAGAAGAAAGTAGAAGAGGAAGAAGCAAAGAGAGAAGATAGGAGAAAGAAAAAGATGTAAAAGTCATAACATGCACCATAACAGTTCAAATACACCACAAGAGAAATCAATACATTTCATAGTCTTCTATAATGCTTAGGAGGACAACGAGACCTTGGGAGAAGGTCCTCGTGAATGAAAACTCGGAGAGGGACCACCCTTGGGCAAACTTGGACCAGGCAAAACATCAGGGCATGAAGGAAACATGGATTTGTCGCCTCGGAATTTCACCAGGCGAGACATGCTCCACTTGCCACCATTATGAACTGTAACCACATTCTTATAGACAGAAATAATGACAAAAGGGCCCATAAATTCAGTGACACCCTTCCTGTGCCACCGTGGTCTCTTTATAAGTACCCACTCACCAACCCTCCATGTCGTGGCTTTGGTCGATTTCTTAAAATCGAACCTCTCCTTGTACTTCTCTTGGTAGGACTTGATCTTAGCACCCACCTCCTTCTTATCCAAAACAGGACCTTCAATGAGGGGTAACCAACCAGGATTGAGTTTAGACAAGGCAACCTCCCTCTCAATATCTGAAAAGGAGACTTTTGCAGAACCATATTGAGGGCAGTACGATGTGCCCACCAAGTATCTCTTAGGACACCCTTAAGAGGAACCTTCATTTCAATTGCCCTTTGTACACATGCCTTGACTACTCTGTTCATGCGCTCCGCAAGCCCATTGGCTTAGGGTGCATAGAGCGCGGTTCTCTGATGAATGTTGCCATAGTCTCTCAAAAATCCATGCATCTCCTGAGAGACGAACTGCACCCCATTATCTGTAATGAGGAACCTGGGAATGCCCTCACTAGCAAAATCATCCTTAAGAAAGTCTATGACCACCCTGGTACTGACAGAACTCACGCATTTGGTGGAGACCCACTTGGAAGAGTAATCCACCAAATGAATTACAAACCTCTCTGCAGGATTAAGTAGCTCAAATGGCCCCATGAGGTCCAGACCCAGCTTGACCCAAGGTTCACGCGGGACCTCAACAGGTGACAGTGGGGCAGTGTTGGTGACTCGGGATTTGTCACTGGAAGCACACTGTCAGCATTCTTTGACTACCTTTTCAACCTGGCCACCCATTTTCGACCACCAATACCTTTCACGGAGGTGTGACTTAGTGAGGTTTCTTCCTAGGTGCCCCTCATGAGCCAGATTTATGAGCTTTGGCTTAATGGCATCAGGAGGCACCACTCTTTCACCACGCATAAGTTGGCCCTGACAAAAAGTAAATTCATTTCTGATGGACCAAAAGGGCAATAGATCAGAGTCCATTTTTTTGTTGATAGGCCAACCCTCAATGACAAAACGTGTTACAACAGGAAGTAACAGATCTTCCACAGCGCTGTCTGGGGCTGGCTTAGGTCCTTCCTGGAGGGGCGGGTCCAGCAGATTTGGCTTCCACCGTCCTCCTCCTCCCCTCAGTCAGTGACAACTGGAGTCCCTCAGGGGTCCTCCCTTAGTCCCCTTCTTTTTAATATTTATGTCACACCTTTAATATATCTGGCTGAGGGTTTGGGGGCCAAGGTGATGGCCTATGCCGACGACACCCAGCTGCTTTTTACCTGGGACAAAAATGCGGACTCTGTTTTCCCGGTCCAACACTGTCTCTCTTCTATCTTCAAATGGTTGGCGGATGCACAACTCAAGTGCAATGAAGAGAAGTCCGAGATTCTCCTCTTTGGGAAATTTCCTAGCAACTTTCGAGATTCTCTATGGCCTCCTGAGTTTCCCTTGCCCATTTCTACAGGGAAGCCTGTTAAAAACCTGGGGGTGTAGTTTGATGAGAGTCTGTCCTTTTCGACGCATATTAAGAAGCTGGCCGGCTGTTGTTTTGGTCTTCTCAAAACCCTAAGAACATTTTTTCCTCTCCTACCCCAGGCGGCGATGGAAACGGTAACTTGTGCACTGATTTTGTCTCAGCTGGACTACGCCAATGCCCTTTATGCTGGTATTCCGGGCTACCTGTTGAAAAAGCTCCAGGTGGTTCAAAATACGGCAGCTAGACTTCTACTGGGCATCTCGGCCAGGAACAGCGTCCACCATCAGTTGCGCTCTCTTCACTGGCTCCCCGTGATTGATAGAGTTAAATTTAAATCACTGGTTCTGGCCCATCGTGCTCTTCACGGTAGTGGCCCTTTCTATTTGCAGAAACATTTTTATTTTTATGTTCCTTTGCGACCCTTGTGGTCTATGTCCCTACGATTTGCTCAGGTTCCTCGCTTTAAATATCAGAGGCTAGGGGGCAGCTCTTTTGCTCTGAAGGCTGCTGTTGCTTGGAATGCCCTTCCTCTCGCCCTGCGTAATATTCAGGACCCAGTGGCTTTTAAGAGGAATCTGAAAACACATTTCTTTGCTTAATGTCCATTTTTCTTACTCCGCTAGGCACCGCGCCGGGACACTCGTGAGTATCTGTGCGCGTTATACATTTATGTAACATAACATAACATAACACCAAAGCATGTTCCCACTCAGATTCTTGGATGGCAGACTCCTTGACCCAACAAACATTAACAGCATCAGAGTCTGGTGTATCTCCACAACACTCAATAGGCAATCTTGATAAACAATCTGCCGCTTTGTTGGCAGAACCAGGGAGATATTGCACATGAAAATTGTACTCTTCTAACCCTTCGCTCCATCGTTTAAGTCTTGGAGTAAGTCTCTCACTCTCTGCACAAGAGAACACTTGAACCAAAGGACGGTGGTCTGACCTTACTAAGAAGGGAATCCCCCACAATTAAAACTTAAAATGCTTTACCGCCCACACTATGGCCAAGGCTTCCCTCTCAATGCATGAATATTGTTGCTCAGGCTTCTTCAGCGCTCTAGAGGCGAACGCAACAACTTTCTCTTCACCACCATCAATTTGGGAAAGCACAGCCCCAAGGCCACATAAGCTGGCATCAGTGGTTAGGAAAGTTTTCTTTTTGGAGTAAAAGTGACCTAGGGTTGGCATCTTGCCTATTGCTTGCTTGATGGCATTAAAGGCTGCAGCACACTCAGGTGACCAGGCAAAGTGCGTTCCTTTCCTTAGAAGAGCTCTGATGGGCTCAACAGTGGAGGCGAAACCTTGAATAAATTTGGAATAAAATTCAGCGAGGCCAAGGAAAGACCTCACTTGCTCTTTGTCAGTTGGGGCAGGAGCATCAACAATACTTTTTGCCAGATCAAGTTTCGGTCGGATGCCCTCCCCAGATATGACGTGTCCCAAATAAGTGACAGAAGACATACCAATCCTACACTTTAAACGATTCACGGTTAAACCTTTGTCAGCTAGCCTGTGTAGAGTAAGTCTCAAAATACTGTCATGTTCCGAGTCATCCTTCCCATAAACTAGGATGTCGTCCTGGAAGAACATGATGTTAGGGATGTCTCCCAGGATCACTTTCATAATGCGCTGAAAACAGGCAGCTGCCGAGGCATCCTGATGAAACGGAAGGCCCCCAGTGGTGTCACGAAGGATGTAAGGTGTTTGGAGTCTGGATGGAGGGGTACCTGGTGGTAGGCCGAAGATAAGTCTAATACGCTGAAGACCTTTGCACCACCAAGCATACTGATTGACTCAGAGATATTAGGAAGTGGTTGACGATCCACCCATATCCACCTGTTCAGACTTCTCAAGTCGACACACATCCTAATATTCATTCCTCCATCCTTAGGGGCCAAAACCACCGGGGCCAACCATTCCGAGGATTCAATTTCCTCAATTATACCCAGAGTCACTAGCCTCTTAAGTTCACACCTCAGGGGTTCTAACATCATATTGGGGACCTTCCTAACCTTGTGCACCACGGGTACAGCTTTTTGCTTAAGTACAATGCGGTGCTCGAAATCCTTAAGTAACCCAAGGTTGTCAGAGAAAACTTGAGGAAATTCCTCAAAAAATTTGTTTGAGGTGGTATTGTGATCAACTAACATGACCTGCTCTGAAGGATGACGAGCATTCGGGTTGAGAATTATCCCCAAGTCTCTCTGATGTCTCCACCCAAGAAGGTTGTCACCCCGCTTGGCAACATAGATCTTTCCAATAATCTCCCTTCCTTTGAAATGAATCTTCATGATGGCATATCCTATTACATCAATGTGTGAGCCACCATAACTGACTGGGCTAATGTCCGGCGCAAAAAGTTGTGTCTCAGGAAAAGTCTTGTCCCAAAGTTCATTGCCCAACATGGTAAACGGAGATCCAGAGTCTGCCAGAACTACAAACAACTTGTCTCCAATCACCACTTCGCATTCCGGCATACTGATGAGGTCTGCATCTACCATGCCATCTCCTCTTACACTTAGCATGGTGGTTCTAGATGTGACATTGGTCTCGACGTTCTCGCACATATTCTCCACCGTGCGTACCCTGCCACCAGACTTGCATACTCTAGCATAGTGGCCTTTGATTCCACACTTGTGGCAGGTTGTGTTTCTCGCGTAGCAGTGAGGGTAGTTAGAAGAGTGATTGTTACTACCGCATCTGTAATATTTCATCCTTGAAAAGTCCGTGGAGGGTTTGGGCTTGGTTCCACGTACAACCTTGGAGACATTGTCAACGAAATCTTGAGGTGTCTCCCTATGGGTCAATTCATGAATGCTACTGGGGGTTGGAGCATCGTCAGTTGTTGCTTTATGGGCTTTCATCTCTTTGACCCAGCCAGAGGTGTTTTCCATCCCTTCTACGATGGCTATAGCTTCTTTGAGTGACGGATTTCTAGATAAGAGTTTTTCTTGCACCCTATTACTGTTGGTGCACCTGACCAATTGATCACGTATCAGCGAGTCAGTGAGGTCACCAAACTCACAGGTGTGTGCAAGTGTCTTTAGAGAAGCTATGTAGTTCCCAACCTTCTCGTTGGGTTCTTGGACTCTCATAAAAAATTTGTGCCTCTCTAAGACAACATTGATGCGTGGCCCAAAATACATTTCCAACATTTTTATGGACATCTCGAACACATCAGAAGGTTCTCCGTCACCTTCACCAACAGGAATTACATCAATACTCTCATATATGTTGCGCCCTTCTATTCCGAGGTTTGAAAGAGGATTGCTTGCCTCCTGTGAGCCGAGAACTTCTCACCCCCAATAGCTACCAAGTATGAATCAAATAACAGTTTCCATCTCTTCCATGGCAACAGTGGTTCACCCTTTTCACAAAGAAATGGAGGAGGCTGGCTCATTGAGGTAGCTGACATAGTGGCAGCGCTATAGTCAATATTGCTTGGAAACAATAATAAAAAAAAAAAATGGTACTGGTAGTTGGGAAAATCAAAGTGTTCACAATTGCAGATAAGGCAATGTTGAAACAGATGCGGTTAAAAGTTAAAGGTTGAGCGCTGAGGAAAAATGTGAGGTAAGATGAGCAGCAAGGAAACAAAACAGTACCTGTAGGATCCTTTGGAATATCCTATATTTGTCAAATAATGCTCCGTAGTTGTGCGCGATGCCGTGCGGTGCCCGATTCCAATTACAAATGCTTGAATCGGGGCTCCGTAGCGGTGCGCAATGCCGTTGTCATGGGAACCTGACAACAAATCCAAAATGGCGGCACGCACGTAACGTAACGTGCATGTCACGTGATGACGTAGCTCAACGCTGGTGAGGCAGTGCACGTCAGCGAGTGCACGAGAACAGCGTCATGAGGAGCGTCGCGAGCAGCAAGAGCCGTTGGGAAAGGGTAAAAGTGTAGAAAATTGCCCAAATACGGCTCCAAGCTCGCAGGAAGTCGGGACAAGCAGGAGCAGACGTCGGAAATCTTCAGGAGAGCAGGAAGGGCGCCTCTTCACTTGTCACTCAATTCCCATCGCCGTGGAGAAGAAGGCAAATCCGTGGGTCCACAGGAAAAAGGGGAGAGCTGTTGGCAGGCTTGTCCCCCGCAAGTGTCGCTCGTCGCCAGTGTTAAAAGGACACACACTGGTAAGTTTCTAAGTCCTTTATTACTTCTATAACAGAGCCACCAACTCCAGCTGCTGCTCTGTCCTCTCTCCTGGTAGCAACTGTCTCACACGAGACGCTGCCATGGAGATGGAACACCCAAGCACTTGCAGCACTTTGAATAATTACAACACAATGCACTGGTTAGATGACCACGATAACTGGGAAAAAAGACTTCTGGCAGGGACACATGGAGGGAAATCTCTGCCAGAGCTTCTGATGCTGGGCGGAAGGGTCCCCAGGGGTTACCCCTTACATAATCCGGCATGTTGCAGAAGTTTGGGAGAATACAATATGTAAAGTGATGAAACGCGCGCCTTATGCTCCAGATATGCTGCTATGGGTTGTGCAACCTTTCAGTAAAATAGCTGAATCTATGTCAGTAAGGAAGTGGAAAGAAGAAGGCTGCCTAACGATGGGGGACCTATTTATCAATGGACAGTTTATGTCTAAAGAGAATGCAGAAGCCTCATTTGATCTGGGTAGAGGACAGTTTCTGCAATACGAAAAGATAGCCCGGGTAGCTAGAGAGATCTGGAGGTCTTTCCGCGAAGAACCTCCGACAACTAAAGTACGGCAGGTCCTGCTCTATATGGCTTGGGGGCATTTGATTACCCATCTCTGCTGGGCGATACAAGACGACCTACCACGGGGAACACTCCCTATTCAGACGAGATGGGATGAGGCGACCGGAGACCCAATGACGGAACAGGAATGGGTGAGGGTTCATGAAGGGGTCAAAACAGTGAGTTCAAATACCCGTTTTAAATTGGTTCAGTACAATTTCGTGCATCAGATCTATCTTACCCTCAAAGTACTAAGCAAAATATATCCAGATCGCTCCAGTGAATGTCCCCTATGTAAAGAACCGGAGGCAGGGTTTCTGCATATGGTGTGGACATGCCCAACCTTAATCTTATACTGGACTGGAATCTTAAAGAAAATACAAGAAGCCACTGGCTGGGAGATAGCTACGGAAGTACGCACAGTACAATTAGGTTTATTACCCACTCCCAAAAAAAAGGAGTTAAGTAGGAAATTTGTTCTCCTAGGGCTAATATTAGCAAAACGCTGGATTGCAATAAAGTGGATGAGTTCTGCGTCCCTGAGCAGTGTGGCATGGATGAAAGATATGTACGAATGGGCAACAGCGGAAAAAGTTAGAATGAAACAGGTCCGGAAAGATGGCAGACTAGATGATGATATCAGGGCGTGAACGGCAATGATCGCAGATCTGGGGACCCCCCCAAATGCTTGAGATGAGTGGGGAAAAACATAAATGACAATTTTCTATAGGATCTTGGACACCCCTTAGACTGCATAGGACAAGGGTACCATTGACACAATGATACAGAAGAAAATCCTGGTGCGGGGTGGGGGGGGGAGTTACGGTGGCATTATTGACACATATAATAACAGACAGACCTTGGGAAATGGTGAATATAGATTGCAATATATGTAAATAAAAAGTGGGGATCTGTTGAAAGACCATTTATGATTCTGAAGGGGAGGGAATGGATACTCTGTCATTTGTCTCCAGAAAACGATTCAAACATGTGCTATGTTTTCTAAAAATGCCAATAAGGGGCGTGGCCAAGATGGCGGAGGGATAGGACGCTCGACTCTCGGCTCCTGCTCGCCGTCCACCCGTACTCAGCACAGCACGGCCCCCCGGGGCCCCAGCAGCGTGAGCCGATCCGGTGGCACCACTACACCCTCCGGACCCGGCTTGGGCCCGGGGCCTGCACTGCGGCGCTGGCCGTGGGGCCGAGATCGGCGGCGCGGAGGAGACGGACCCAGCCGCCCTACGTCAGGGCGGCCTCGACAACGCGGTGGCCCAGGTCCGGACCACCGAGGCAAGCTTCGCTTCTCCCGGCGCCCCATCTCCGCCCGCCAGGCTGTGAAATAGCCACAGCGGAGTAGCGGACGGCCGGTCTGCCTACCCGAAGGGGCCGCACTCGGCGCTACCGGGAGGGGTCGCCCGCTGCCCGGCCGGGCTTGGAGGGCCCCCTGCTCTGGTGATACCCTCAGGCGCCCGCAGCGGCAAGGAGAGGCCCGCAAGGCAAATTCCAATGGCTACCAGCAGTAAGAAAGGAGGGACCCGGGCCTAACAGAGGCTCTGGGCCGCGGTGATCCCCGGCCTGGGGTGGATTCGGGCCCGCGAGGGACGAGGGGTGCCTGGGCGGAGACGACGCAGCGCCGCGGGCTCGGGATCGGCCCCACCGCTGCCCTGGCCTGGTCGTCTCTAGACCGAGATCTGCGGAGACCCCGCCGGTGCACGGACAAGGCCGTCTGCCCTTTGGGAGAGCTGCTGGCCCACCGGTAGAGAAGCAACGGAGACGAGGCCACGCATTGCCCGGGGATCGCCGAGGTCGCTGAGCTGCGCGGCCTGCACTAGCGGTAAGGAGAGGGCTTCGCGAGAGGCGGGGACAGAAGCAGGGCTGAGGTGACCTCGGCCGCCGCTGCGGAGCCGGGCCTGAAAGGCGCGGTGGAGGGACGGCCTCGTGTCAGTGGAGGGGGCCTCTCCACCAGCATTACTGCTCACCTTGACTGTGCCAATACTCACGCCTGGCGCCTGCCCTGTCTGAAGACCTGCACACATCGTTGGGCCCGCAGCCTTCCTAGCCTAGGTCAGGAGACACGGATACACCGGCAACTCCCACTACATTAACCCCCACCATTGGGATACAGCACTAGCACGACCACGTGAGAGGGCGATCAGCGTGGACGTGATTTGACGGGGGACACCGCTGCGCGGCCGGCACTGAGGGGCTGCTCTCACTTCGGAGGAAACAGCGAGGAACCCCCGCCTGCTCGGGGTGGGACAGCCGCCCGCAAGAGACCCCTCCTGGGCCCGTACCCGGATGGGCAACTGCTGGCTCGGGAGTGACAGAATGTCCAAGACCAGGAACAACAAAGTGAAACCCCTCAAAGACATTTTTGGCCGCTCGCAATCCATACCCGACATGGCGTCCGCGACCCGGGGCGGAGGCTGGGAGATGCCCTGCAGCTACTGGAGAGGAACCCATCACAAAGCCTTCCTTGAATCGCTATTCCTCACTCTCAGAGAGGACATTCAATCGGTGAAGGCTGAATTCGCCACAGAACTTCGGGAGGTACGCCGGGACGTGGATAGCGTTGGGGAACGGGTTGCCTCTCTCGAGGAGAAGAGCGATGCCACAGTATCGGACCTGACCACACTCCAGCAAGAGGTTATCCGACTTCAGGACCAAAACGTCGACCTGCAGACCCAAATGGAGGACCTGGAAAACCGGTCCCGAAGGCACAACATCAGGATCCGGGGGGTCAAGCTTTCAGAGGACACCCACGACCTCTTTGCTTTCACTCAGGGACTCTTCCGCCACATCTTGGGGAAGCGCAGGAGTCTGATGTGGTTTTGGACAGGGCACATAGAGTGGGGCCGCCCGGGCACGGCGAGCGCCCGCCGGCGGACATCCTGGTTTGTGTTCAGGACTTCAAGACTAAGGAGGCTATACTGGCCAAAGCACGACCACTCCATCCCATATCATTTCAAGGCCAGTCTCCGGTGCTCTACCAAGACCTTGCCCTGATCACTTTGCAGAGGCGCCGTCAGTTCCGTCCGGTTACTGAGCATCTCCGTCAACAGGGAACATCGTACTCCTGGGGGCACCCCTTCCGCCTCATTTTTCGCCATAACGGGAAGCTCCACCAGCTTCGCCTCTCACTGAGGCATATCGCACGCTGGGCCTGACGGAGCCGAGCGGAGAAGATGACGATCGCAGCACCGCCTTGGGGCCCGAGATCTCCCCGTCAGGGTGGCAACGGCGGGGAGGGAGACGGCGTCCCAGGCGGCCGCCCAGGGCTGAGATAGCCAGGGGTCAGCAGGCGGCCCTTGATGCGGCCACTGAGGCCCTGGCCGGAGGGGACACAGCTACCAAATGACCTTCCCGGAAATACCGGACCTTTCACTTGCATCCTTGCTGGCTGCGGGGGAGCGGCGGGTGGGCCGATCCCTCTACCCGACCACACGATGACCCCCATCTGGTTGACTGACCAGTCGTTCTGGGACGACGGACTATTTGGACCACTTAACTTTGTTCGAATTGTTCCCGTTGGGGACAAGTCATGGGAACCCTCTCCCTGGGGGTTTTGGTTTTTCCTCTTTTCTATTCATTTTTCCTTTTGTAATTTTTTAGGTGGGTCCCTCCTGTCCACAGTTCTCTCCCTACTACTGGCACGGCTTGGGAAACAACTCTACACAGTTCTTGCTCACTGGTACCGCTCCATGGGCTTGCTCCTGGGGTGCGCTGCCATAGCCCACACATACTCCACACGCTAGATGTCACGTAGGCTGCTTAGGGTTCTGACCCTTAATGTCCGGGGACTCAACAACCCCATCAAACATAGGGTGGTCCTCAACTATTTGGAGCACTCCACCGCCGATATTTGTCTCCTACAGGAGACACACCTGCTGCGCAAAGATCATCACAGGATGAAGTCCCGAGCTTTCCCCACACAGTTCTTTTCCTCCAATTCCACTAAGTCGGCAGGGGTGGCTATACTTATTTCCCGCTCTTTCCAGGGCAAGGCGCTACAGAGGGAGGCCGAGATCAGGGGCCGCCTACTCACATACCGGTTTTTGGTGGCTGGGGTATCCCTTATAATAGGTTCAGTGTACGCTCCTAATGAAGGCCAGGACAAATTCTTACACGACGCACTCACTGAGGCCACAGCCAACTCGGAAACGCGCCTGCTCCTTGGGGGTGACTTGAACCTTGTCTTCGACAACATCACCGACCGCTCCTGTCAGCGCACTAGCCAAGCTGGGGCTCTCTCCCGGTCGGGGTTGACCCGCATCCAGGAACTTGGGCTAGTCGACCTGTGGCGTTATCTCCACCCTCATAGTCGGGCATATACTTATTACTCAGGAGCCCACAAGACCTATGCTAGACTCGACTATTTCCTATGCTCCACTCCATTACAAGCGCTAGCCGCGGACGCCGATATCCTCACTGCGTCCCTGTCGGACCATTCTCCGGTCATGGCTTCCTTCTCACTACCACACATGCAGCTACCTCAGCGACACTGGCACCTGCGAGACTCCCTACTACACCAGGCCTCCATAACTATCCAGATTAAATCCTCCATCTCGAATTACCTAGCCCTTAATGCTAACTCAGATACCTCACTTGCGACACAATGGACCGCTCTCAAAGCTGTCTTACGGGGAGAATTCATAGCTATCTCCACAGCTATTAACAAAGAGCGCAGTCAAAAAAGAGCTGAACTTACTCAGAGGGTCCCTGAACTGGAGCAGATGCACCAACGCACTGGGGCAGCCAGGGCCTGGCGCCAACTTTGCACGGAACGAAAGCAACTCGCGGCACTAGACCAGGACAGGGCCGAATATGCGGCCCTTCGCCTGCGACACTCCTACTACACCGGAGGGGATAGGGGAGGCCGGCTTCTGGCCCATAAATTGCGGGAAGCGAGACAGCGACAGGGGTGCAAACCATCCGCCCCTGCTGGAGGGGACCTCACATCGGACGATGTAGCCATTGCAGAGGCCTTTAGAGCCTTCTATGCTGAGCTTTATTCGGGTGACTCCTCGACATACTTTGCAGCCTTGATTACCTGGAGGCGGCGCAAGTTCCCACTCTTGACCAAGAACAGGCCGCCCACCTAGACAGAGACATAGGGACGGAAGAAATCATTGCGGCGATCGCTCGCCTCCGACTCGGCAAATCACCTGGCCCGGATGGGTACTCCGCAGCCTTCTATAAAACCTTCTGTAATCAGGTGGCCCCTTTATTGCGGGATCTCTTTAACGCGTTCGCACATACAGGCGCCATTCCGGAGGAAATGCTGGAGGCTTCGATCGTCGTCATCCCGAAGCCCGGAAAGGACGCAACTCTCTGCAGCGCATACAGGCCGATCTCCCTCTTAAACATAGATATCAAATTATATACAAGCATCCTCGCGACGCGTCTGGCCACCCACATGCCCCAACTGGTGGACCCGGATCAAGCGGGTTTTATATCCCAGAGGCAAACGAGTGACAACACAAAGAGAATATTGCACCTCATTGAAAAGGCATCTCGCACACAGGGGGAATACATGCTACTCACAATCGACGCGGAGAAGGCCTTTGACAGGGTCCACTGGCCCTACTTAGAACAAGTACTACAGAGATTTGGCCTCGGAGACAAGATGCACACACGCATCCTGAATTGCTACCGCTCACCGAAGGCCACAGTTCGAGTTAATGGGCATACATCCTCCCGCTTCCCCATAGGCAGGGGTACACGACAGGGTTGCCCCCTCTCCCCCCTCTTCTTTGCGCTATACATGGAGCCCCTGGCGCTAAGAGTCCGACGTCATCCCCTCATCAATGGGATTAAATTTGGCGGAGATATCCATACGATAAGCCTCTACGCGGATGACATTCTGCTCTCTCTCACTGACCCTATTCCGTCACTGCGGGCACTATTTATTGAACTGCACAGCTTTGCGCAGGTCTCTGGGTTTAAAATTAATATGGACAAATCCACTGCCCTTAATATCTCGCTAACGGCAAATACGCTGGCTTGCATACAGGAAGAGCATCCTATCCAATGGTCCACCACCGCGGTCCCCTACCTAGGGGTGCAGTTAGGCTCCACCATTCCAGCCACTGTAACTGCTAACTATGATAGGCTCCGCAACCACATTCGAAGGGAACTGGGCAAATGGAAACACTACCCCTCTCTCCTGGCTCGGTAGAATAGCAGCTATCAAGATGACAATTCTTCCCCAGATCCTTTACTTATTTCAGACCCTTCCCTTACGCCCTCCCGCTGGCTGGATCCTTCAGACCCAGTCCGACTTGGCACAATTCGTTTGGCAGGGCCGTAAACCACGGTTCAAGCACGCGATCGCAGTTCTGCCCCCCGAACGTGGAGGGGTTGGAATTCCCGATCTACAGCGTTATTTTTATGCGGTACAGCTTCGCTACCTGGTGGAGTGGAACCGCCTGGAATCCGGGAAACACTGGCTGTTCCAGAACCAGGCGGTTGCAGCCATGCCCCTGCAGGGTGTCCCATTCCTTCGGAAGAAGCACAGACCACCTAATCTCTATGCTTCGTACATCACGAGCACGGCTATGGAAGCATGGGACCGCACCGCTACCACACACAAGCTGACATCATTCCCCTCCCCCTGACTCCACTGTTTAACAACCCTGATTTTCACCCGGGGTAGACCCTAAAGCGTTCGCGAACTGGCGCTCCACCCCATGCCGATCTCTGGGTCATCTGTTTGATATAGAGGGTATCATTCCATTCCCACAGCTTAGAGCGCACTATGGTGTCCCGGAGACGGAGCGCCTACCATATTTACAGCTCAGACACTGGGCACTCCAACCACAGGTCAAACCTGGCGCTCAGCGCTTCTTAACCCCGTATGAGAAGTGGCTGATCACCCGAACCTCCGATAAAAAACTTATCTCTGACCTCTATCAACACTTACTAGCAACCACCACCCATACATATAATGCTGGCCGGGTACGATGGGAGCGGGAGCTGGGTAGGACTTTGTCTCACAAGGAGTGGGATGGCATATACTACAGGGCCCGACATTCAGCCTATCACACAGGTCTTACCGAAACGCTGACCAAGGTCGCCACTTATTGGTACTACACACCAGAACGCCTGCACCAATTCGATTCCCACCTTAGCGCACTGTGCTGGAGGGGCTGTGGGGAGGTGGGAACCCTGGAGCACCTGTTGTGGAGCTGTGCCCGCATTCAACCATACTGGACACCAATCCTTGACGACATAGACTCTCATCTTGATACTCAGCTTCCACGCTTCCCAGCGTACATTCTCCTCGGACTGCCCAACCCCGTTAACATATCCCTTGAAATCCCAGAGGGGCCGACTAATCGCCATTGCCCTAGGGGCCGCTACCCAGAATATACTAGCACATTGGCGCTCACCCCAGACTCCTCCCCATTCAGGCTGGATTCAAAGACTTTGGACGATAATGGGAATGGAGAAACTATCCTCACTCTGGCGGGCAGGGGGATGAGTTCCCGGAGCTGTGGAGGCCCTTCTTGACCTTGCTTACAACCGAATTCCGGGAATTGACATGTCCTCGATACCTTCGGCTCCTCCGATTAGCAGATACACAGATTCCACCAAAGCGCAACCCCAAAAGATACGATAAACTGCCCTAGGCTTAACACCATTCCCCTTCCCTGGGGCTTTTTCGATTTGTGGACAGGAGGTGGGGGGAGGGATGGGGGTGGAGGGGGCAACTGTTGTTATGTTTCTTTTATTCCCACTGCAGGCCTTTTTAGACCCGCTCCCAGCACATTACTTGGTAACACTTTCATGATTGACACATGTTGTCTGTATTGCATTCTCTTTTAGGAGCAGGTGGGTCTGTCCTTCTTTTGATGTTTGAAAATCAATAAAAGATTTAAACCATAAAAATGCCAATAAAGTTTGGAGAAAAAAAAAGAATATACAACTGTCAAACGTTTTGGAAGCTAATAAGGTGCTACACCCTAGCCAATCTGGCTGTAGAGACCGCAATAGTACAGAAACCGAATTGGTTGAGGTATCAGAATATATCAAAGGAACCCTGATTGGGGGGGGGGGTTGTATTGATCATGCTGGACCTGTCAGCGACCTTCAACACCGTACCCCACACACTGCTGCTTGACTGCCTCCAGGCTATAGGAGTGACAAGGTGCGTGTTGCACTGGCTAACATAATTTTTAGCAGACAGAAGCCAGCAAGTTTGGATTTCTCTGTCATGTCCAATGTGCTCTGAACATTCAACGCTGCCATGGGCCTTTAAGAATGAACACTGGTGGGGGCGCTAGAGAGCCCGGCTGTAATATGGCCGCCACTTTGTGAGGCTCTGCGGGCAGGACAGTAAATCCATAAATTATCCGACACATTTTGCAAACATCAACACACTGCAGCATATGGGGGTCATCCAGAAGCTGTTGGGAGCCCGGATGGCGCTGGCTCCGAGACGTTAAGTGCCTGAAAGAAGCCTGAGAGCTGAAACTGAGCTGATGACAGGCCCCGTGGCCATAGTACGGAGGTGCGGCGTGGCCCGGGCTGTGGTCTGCTGCGCTGTGACTTCGCTGGGGGCTGTGGACTCTGGGAGCTGTGACTGGTGTGTGCCCCCCGAGGTGTGAGGCACTGTGAAAGGATTGCCACACGGCAGAAAGGTTGTGCCTCGTGGTGTACCGAAGATGTTTGTAGCAGTAGCTGGAAAGCAGGCACCGCGGGCCTCCCCAGTGAGGTCTGCCCGAGCTGCCCTAGGGGGGCCATAGGCGAAGGTAGGAGCACTACCGGGCCAGAGCTGCGAGCGTGAGAATGCTGTGTGCACTCAGGAGTGCCGGCGCTGCAGCACACCTGGAATAGCGAGCGGCTGCCGGAACGAGCTGCCGCGGGAGAGCAGGGAGCCGGGCAGCGGGCGGTACTCGAGCCCGATGATAATGGGCCTCAGGGGCGGTGAAGTGGCCTCGAGACTGGTGGGACTCAAACGGCTAGTCAAGACCAGCGTTGCTACATGATACCCCTAAGCTGCCAGGGGAAGAAGCAGGAGAAGGAGGTTGGTGATGGGAGATTGGATGAGAAACAAGGTCTCTGCTGCTAAGAGGCCCCAAGAGAGGATCTGTGTAGTTTGACATGACCGGCACCCACAGAGTTAATGGAGCAGGGGAGAAGGCGGCCCTCAAGGACACTGAGAAGCATAACCGGGCCTGAAGGTGCTGGTGTTAATCCCCACTGAAATCGCGGCATTGATTCACAAGCAGAAGTACCCCAGTGCCAGGACTGCACATAAGCGCGTGGACCAAGGGTGTACTGCCCCCCCCAGTACACGCTTGAGAATAAAAAAGGAAAAGGCCAGCAGAAGTGTAGGGCTCCCCATGCTTTCTGTGACACTGGAGGCGCTCCCTAAATTGCATTGTCCGTCAGCAGGCCACGAACTAGCAGTGAGTTATCCCAGTTTTGGTGGGACATCATCTGAGCAGGGATGACAGCAGATTTGACTCAGGCGGCGCCCCTGGACCTGGCGCTCCTCGGTGTGGGGGAGTGCGACCCCGGAGGGGGACAGGTGAATGCCGTCACAATGGGGAAGTCAGACACTCAGCACACAAGCTGGTTTTCGAACAGCGAAAGCCACCCAAAGGCGCAACACCCATGGAAGAAGGTCAGCAAGAGACAGAAATGGGAGGTGCATCCTCCTCAGAACCGGACATTTGAGAGATGTTCAGAGATCTCAAGCAATCCCTCACGGCTATTGATAATAAAATTGAGACTCTACCAGACAGATTCGACCGCTTATAAAGGAGAAGGTGACCAGTCATGACGAACGCATTGGACAGATTGAACAACGCACCTCTACACTGGAAGACGAACGTTGTGCTACACGAGAGAAACTGCTTAGTATGGAAAAAGTCCTGGAAGTGATTTGAAACAAAAATGAGGACTTGGAGGCCAGGTCCTGTCGCAACAACTTGAGGATAGCGGGGTTCCAGAATCCCCCGCAATGGCCCAAGTCGAGGACAATGTGGAAGAAATGCTGAGGGTTCCATTCGGAGACTCACTATCACCCGTGTGTATAGTGGAGAGAGCGCACAGGTCACTGGGACCGAGACCTCCGCCGGGGACGCCTGCCAGACCAATAATTGCCTGCCTCTTAAATTATAGGGACAGAGACACTGTACTAAGGTTGACGAGAGACCAGCAAACAGTTGTTTACCAAGGGAACACTGTGTCCTTCTACCCTGATTTCACCTTGGTAGTACAGGCAGCTAGGAGAGAATTCATGCCAGTCAAACGATCCCTACAAAAACTGGATGTCAAATACTCCATTCTCTACCCTGTGAAGTTGCGCATATTTCATGCTGGAAAGACCTTGTTCCTCACGGACCCGAAGGCCGCTGCCATATTCATACATGACCTCCGCCCGGCTAAGCAGACACCGCGGTCGGAAAAGGACTCAGAAGAAGGTGGCCGTATCAGTGATAATGGCTGAAGAAGATGAGTGATGTGACTCTGGAGATGGCAGCTTGGGCATGCCTCTGTGAGGCTCACCTGGTTTTTCCGCAGGGGCGAAGTGGAAGGAACAGATGCTGGATCCCAACTTCCCTCACCCACCTCCTTCGCCCAACAAAGTCAAAGCAAAAGAGGAGATGGTGGGGAAGAGGGGAAAACAAAACAAGGAAAGGGAGAAGGAGTAGAATCCAATAGTCCGTTCAGTGTGATGTTGCATGTGTTTCCTAATGGGTAAAAGTACAAAAGGTAAGTAAGAACCTAGAACTATGGGAGTGCTATATGGAACATGTGGCTAATGTAGGAGTAATACCTGTTGAATGTTCTGCTGGTAGTACAAAGGAAGATATGAACAACTAGAACTCAAGACTGACACAGTGGTATCTAAAAGGTAGAAGTATGCAAATTAGTCATTAAGTCTGCAGAATTTAAGCATTAAACAATGGTAAGTGTGAAACATACCAACCTTAATGGAGACCACCATCTGGATTCATTAGACCCATTAAAACATATGCTATCCTGAAAAACTAGGAAAAAACCCCAAAAACTTATTTTCATAGACAGGATAAAAGAAGAGAAAAAAATGTTGCACAAAAAGGTGCTGGGTCAGGATAGGTTAACCAAGTAATTTACAAATAAGTAACTGATTCCATTCTCTTATTTTGCAGCATAAGAGAAGATGCAGCAAGCAATCAAGGCAGAGAACTAACTCCACACGGCTGAAGAAGTGGAGAATCAGATAAGTATATAGGACGGAGACAAGCAGAACCAACGCTGGAAGAAAAACTAGCGGCCAATGACAACACCATTATCAACCTCACTGACACCCAGCTAGATCAGGCAGAAAAACAACTCCTTGCCTTGGGCCTCTCGTTCTGCCCGGAAAGATACTTTGACTATTGCAATACACGTATTGATGTCTATAAATTTATTAGGAAAATCAAACTAAGAAAATACTTTACCATCAAGAACCATCTGGAAGTAGCCAACAAAGAGAAAGGTCAATGCCGTAGTAACACAATCCATATTAAGGGACTACAGGCTGTGGATATGCCGCTCATTCAAACCTTGCATGCCCTCATGGATACATCGGAGGGAACTGCAAATACACAGGAAGTGGCCAATGTGGAGGGCATTGACATTGCCAAGCCAGGACATAGTCCATTCAAACCGGTCTCTACGTTTGATCCTACAATGCCTCGAGATGAAATTGACATATTTCATGACCGCATTCATAGAGGAGCTAAAAAAACTACAACATAAGACTCAGTCAAAAAGGACTACTCCTAAATACTTTGCCCAAAAATATTTTGAGCTCATGAACAGACTGAAAAAAGAGAACACCATTGTCATGAATCAATCCGACAAAGGAGGCAATATCGTATTATGGAACAAAAATGACTATGTAAAGGAGGCATATCGACACCTTAACGATGCAGCTTGTTATTGTAAAATCAACACGGCACAAGTGAAAAAGATCCAAAAGAATTACAAGGACGAACTGAATGTATGGAGAAGGGAAGGTCTTATTTCTAAAGATGAATTTATGTTTTTGAACAATGACTTTCCAGTGTTACCTAATATGTATTTTATTCCAAAGGTCCATAAGAATGAGTTGCCCATTCCGGGCAGGCCCATTGTTTCAGCAATCAAGAGCACCTTTGAAAATACTTCCAAATACATTGATTTTTACCTCCAGGATTTCGTGGTTAACCTTCCAACCTATATCAAAGATACCACTGACTTTCTATACCAACTGAGCAACCAAGTATGGTCAGATGAATTTATTTTTCTTACTATGGACATTACTGCCCTCTATACGAGCATAGCACACTCTGATGGTCTTAGAGCTGTGGAATACTTTTTGGGCAAAAGGCCTATTGAGATGTATCGTCATAACCGAATACTTTTAAAAATGATACATTGGTGTCTATACAATAATGTATTCATGTTTGACAACGCAGTATTCCAGCAACTACGAGGTGTGGCCATGGTGGCATGCTTTTCCCCCAGCTATGCTTGTCTTCATGTGGGCTGGTGGGAGGAGCATGTCCTCATGGTGCAACATGCTCATGAGTGGTCCACACACATAGTTAAATGGTGGCGTTACATTGACGATATTTTCGCAATATGGAGAGGGACTAAAAACCAAGCCCTTGAATTTGTTGAGAGTATTAATGCCAACAGTCTCAATTTGCACTTTACTGCCCATATTGATGCTTCTACTGCTAACTTCTTAGACATCACTGTGCAGGCCGTACAGGGGAGAGTGGAAACATGTCTTTACCATAAGCCCACATCAGGGAATACTGTATTGCACGCTGGGAGTTTTCACCCACAGCATACGATTACCAGTATTCCGTACGGGGAGTTTCTTCGCATACATAGGGCCTGTAGTACATCAGAAGCCCGGGAACATCATCAACTAGAAGCCAAAAAGAGACTTGAAGCTAGAGGGTATAACACCAAAAAATTAGATATAGCAATGAGGAAGGCCAATGAGAAAAAGCGAGGTGACTTACTTAACCCGAACAGACATGATAAAAGGGGAACAGTGGACACAGTCATCAGTCCACAGACTGAGATCGCTGAGATTAGACTTATTACCCCCTATAGTAAACAGGCCAACACTTTAAAAGCCATCATCAGAAAACAGTGGCCTATAATTCTTACAGACGCCACATTGAAAAAGGTTCTCCCCAGTAACCCCACTGTCACTTTTAGAAAAGCCTACTCTATGCACAACGACTTAGTCAAGAATAGCCCTGAAACGACCAAGGCGGGCAATTGGCTCTCACTGAGAAAGGTTTTTTTTAAATGCAGCTCATGCCGAGCTTGCAAATTCGGAATGAACACCGCCACTTACATGACGCCCTTTGCAAATCAATCCATCGCACTTAGAGAGCATTATACTTGTAGAACTGACCACGCAGTTTACGTGTTAAGGTGCAGCTGTGATTTGTGCTACGTCGGCAGTACCAAATTACAAGTATATGTTCGCATTTTACAGCACCTTCATGCGATAGTGAATTCCGACCCAGCCTATCCAGTTGCTAGGCATTTTAAAGCAGTACATGATAACAATCTCAACTGCTTACAATACTTTGTAATAGATGCTGTGCCACTGAGCAAACAGGGTGGTAACCGGGAGAAGCAGTTGCGCCAGCTAGAATCCAAGTATATAGTGGAGCTCGACACCAAGTCCCCATCAGGGCTTAACATCGGGGAAGATCTGCACAATTTCTTGTAATAGCACTTAGATACTGGTGCCCATATATCTGTGTTCTAGTAAGACATAGCTAGCAGCAATGAGTGGCAGGTCTATTGTCTTGATTTCCTATATGGCTGTGTTTACCATCTATCTCCTCATCCAACCTGATGTCTCCTAGGGATGTAGTATTTGGGGGCTCCCGTGCTACTTCGAATTACCACACAGTGTGATTTTTATTTCCCAGGGGAAAGTAGATATTCTACTTAACGGTATTGGTATTTAGGGGTTATCATAGTGTTCTATAGTGCCTCAATGAAGCGGAAAGTTTCAGATGGAAATCTGTACTTTATTATTGCAGGATAGGAGTAGATAGTACGTATGTATATGTGACATTGCCTTCAGCCATATATGCAGGTTATAGTGAGAGCCATTTACAGACAATGCATGCAGGTTTTGTCTCAGGACACTTTGTCATGCTATTATGCACTTGGCACTTTATATACAATTTTGTTTACAATCATGCGATATTTGCACATTGGATATATGTGATATCAAATGTAATTACTGTAATAGGCATTTTGCACTTTAACTCTGAGCTGTATCAGGTTTACAACTACGGTATTTGCACATTGGATATATGTGATATCAAATGTAATTGCTGTAATAGGCATTATGCACTTTAACTCTGAGCAGTACAAGGTAACATTGTGGGCATATGCTATACTCAGAATCGTTCCATCTCAACCATTCTACATATTGACATATGTAAGCCGGGCTTTTTAAATATTTTATGTGTTATTTTTAGACAGTCTTTTTTATTGTATGCATAAGACTAAGTCCAATTGGTATTAAGTGTATATATTAGCTAAAAACAATTGTTTTAGCCTAACACTTACCTATGGATGCTGTTTTCTGTGAATATAGGGAAAACAGACCAGTAAATGTATAGTATCTTTTCTATGTTCACCAGTGCCGACCACGTCACAGGAAGCATCACTTTCCCTTTAAATTCCCGGTTTTGCAAATTATATGTCATGTGATCAAGGCCACCTCTGTGGCCGAAACGCGTCAGAGGCAGCACCAAGTATATTAATAAAGAATATCTATTTTGGCACCAGCTATATCCGGAGTCCGTGTCCTTGTACGTGCGTGAATGCACTTGGGATTTTGTTTGGATATATATATATAGGATTAATACACGACCGAGTGTGGCGCCTTCACTTTGGGAGCAAAGTTCATTTGGAATATGTTTGCGGCCCGCTCTGGTCGCGAAGGTGCCCCGCCGCTGACAGTGCGGGTCCTGCTCCGTAACTGATATGGTGCAAATAGGATCGGCGTGTCCGATTTGCATGGATTTAAATCAGCAGAGCCACAGCCATGCATGTTACCAGCTAACCCACTGAGGTATTTAAGTTTAAATGAAGAGAACTTTGCGGCACTAATTGGGGTAAAACCACCACAACCAGAATGCAATGCGATTTGCGCCCATGAGGGGCGGGACTATAAAGGAACCATCGCGAGTGCGATGCAAAACATTGCTGCTTCATCTCTCTACAAGCCAAGAACATTGACAAAGGGCGGATGTACGCCCGAAACGCGTTTGGGACTATTGGCAAGTTTCAAGCAGGAACTAGCGAGGTTGTCGGATCAGCATTCCCTGCAAATAAAAGCATTAATACACGACCGAGTGTGGCGCCTTCACTTTGGGAGCAAAGTTCATTTGGAATATGTTTGCGGCCCGCTCTGGTCGCGAAGGTGCCCCGCCGCTGACAGTGCGGGTCCTGCTCCGTAACTGATATGGTGCAAATAGGATCGGCGTGTCCGATTTGCATGGATTTAAATCAGCAGAGCCACAGCCATGCATGTTACCAGCTAACCCACTGAGGTATTTAAGTTTAAATGAAGAGAACTTTGCGGCACTAATTGGGGTAAAACCACCACAACCAGAATGCAATGCGATTTGCGCCCATGAGGGGCGGGACTATAAATGAACCATCGCGAGTGCGATGCAAAACATTGCTGCTTCATCTCTCTACAAGCCAAGAACATTGACAAAGGGCGGATGTACGCCCGAAACGCGTTTGGGACTATTGGCAAGTTTCAAGCTGGAACTAGCGAGGTTGTCGGATCAGCATTCTTTGCAAATAAAAGGATTAATACAAGACCGAGTGTGGCGCCTTCACTTTGGGAGCAAAGTTCATTTGGATATATATATATATTATCTACTGGCGGTCGCCAGTAGATAGTTATAGTTAGGACCTATTTTCCATAGGAAATCCGCGACATTCTATTTGAAATAACTCTTGCGTCGGTTGACGAATCTTCCCGAAATTTTCAAACTTTATGGCCCGCTCCGGTCCGCTCCTACCCTGAAAGTCTCAAGGTGATTCGTCAAGCGGGGGCCGAGAAAAAGGGGGTCCCAAAACGTGTTTTCCCCATTCATTTTCCCATAGGAAACTTTAGACACGGCTACAGCCCGAACTGCTGAACGGAATTACACCAAATTTGGCAAAGAGGTAGTTCTTGGTTCAGAAAGAACCCTTTTTGTTAAATGGTGTAAATCCGTTCAGTAGTTGTGGAGAAATTAAAAAATAAGAGTCAAAAAATCAATTTCCCATAGGAAACTTTATGCAAGGCTACAGCCCGAACTGCTGAACGGAATTACACCAAATTTGGCAAAGAGGTAGTTCTTGGTTCAAAAAGAACCCTTTTTGTTAAATGGTGTAAATCCGTTCAGTAGTTGCTGAGAAAATCAAAAGTAAAAACACATATATATCTGGGCGGAGCCTAAACACATGTCATCGTGAGATCTGATTGGCTGTCAGCACTTCATCCTGGAATTGCTGGCAGCCATCTTGGGACCAATATAAATGATAGTACCCCATTGAAATGCATTGTAGTGAATCGAAGATTTTGAGGGTTACCAAAAGGAGAACTATAAAGAGTGATAACAGACTTTAGTTACATTAGAATTCATTTGTTGATGGTACCATACTAATTTCAGGAATTGTGGTGTGTTCTAAGGTGATTTTACCCTGTGAAAAACCTTCTGCTGGGATATCATGAATCATGTTTGAGAGAAAACTATTTTCACATGCTTGTCCCATACAGTTTTGGAAGGTGCCCCAGAAGCTAAAATGAGAGCATATTTTCTGTAAATTCACATTATCTTTCTCAGTCATGTGAGAATGAAGTCTGACATTCTCAGTAAAACATGTACATCCAACAAGGGCAGAGACTGTCAGTTGATTCCTTTGTGTTCTACTGCAGCTTCCCAGAGTGTTCTAAAGAACAACTAGAGTGCTAACAGCCTTACTTATGACAAAAGTATGGCACACCTGAAGCCATCTTGATTGGAATAAACTGGTAACACTTAAAACATGTAATTTAAAAAGGAACAAAATGATGGGGTTCATCTTGTCATAGAAATTATGGTTAGTGCTCTGGAAAGAAAAATTAGGACATGTTTCAAGTGTGATCTCAAATATCTTCCTGTTATATTTCAACAGGAGCAGCCTGTCAGTTGATGCCTTTGTGTTCTACTGCAGCTTCCCAGAGTGTTCTAAAGAACAACTAGAGCGCTAACAGTCTTACTTATGACAAAAGTATGGCACACCTGAAGCCATCTTGATTGGAATAAACTGGTAACACTTAAAACATTTAATTTAAAAAGGAACAAAATGATGGGGTTCATTTTGTCATAGAAATTATGGTTAGTGCTGTAGAAAGAAAAATTAGGACATGTTTTAAGTGAGATCTCAAATATCTTCCTGTTATATTTCAACAGGTGCAGCCTGTCAGTTGATGCCTTTGTGTTCTACTGCAGCTTCCCAGAGTGTTCTAAAGAACAACTAGAGTGCTAACAGCCTTACTTATGACAAAAGTATGGCACACCTGAAGCCATCTTGATTCGAATAAACTGGTAACACTTAAAACATTTAATTTAAAAGGAACAAAATGAGGGGGTTCATTTTGCCATAGAAATTATGATTAGTGCTGCAAAAAGAAAATTTAGTGCATGTTTTAAGTGAGATCTCAAATCCTCTTCTATTTCATTAGAAAATTCTGACATGCAGACTGAAACAATCACTTTCAATACCAGCAGTAGACTTCCAGTTAACTCCTTGGTGAGCAGTAGCTTTACTACAGTGATCTAATGAACAACTAGAGTAATTAACATTCTGAATTTATGGCAAATGTGTGACACATCTGAATGCCTTCTTGATGGAATCAAAGTAAAAAACTGAAAGCATTTCCTACTGAGGAGACTGCAGTAAATTAGGAAATTAAGAAACTTCATAACAAAGAAGTCTTCCAAGATGGCCACCAGTGAAAAAAGAGCCCAAATGTAGCACAAATATTACCCAGATGTAGCCCACATATAGCCCAATGACAAAAGTGTGCAAAACACTTTTTATTTTTAGTTTTTTTGCAGTTTTATGTAGTGCAGACTGGTCAGGTATTGGAGCGTTGCATCTTAAAACATGACCCCCTACACTACAAAAACACCACTGCACTATCCTAAACCCTAAAACACTACCCCCAGCATGTCCTCCTACACTACACAAACACCACTGCACTACCCTAAACCCTAAAACACTACCCCAACACCACTGCACAACCCTAAACCCTACCCCAGCACGACCCCCTACACTACACAAGCACCACTGCACTATCCTAAACCCTAAAACACTACCCCCAGCATGTCCTCCTACACTACACAAACACCACTGCACTACCCTAAACCCTAAAACACTACCCCAACACCACTGCACTAACCTAAATCCTAAAACACTACCCCAGCACGACCCCCTACACTACCCAAACACCACTGCACTACCCTAAAACATGACCCCCTACACTACACAAACACCACTGCACAACCCTAAACCCTAAAACACTACCCCCAGCACGACCCCCTACACTACACAAGCACCACTGCACTACCCTAAACCCTAAAACACTACCCCCAGCACGACCCCCTACACTGCCCGAACACCACTGCACTGCCCTAAACCCTGAAACACCAGCCCCTGCACGACCCCCTACACTGCCCGAACACCACTGCACTGCCCTAAACCCTGAAACACATACCCTAGCATGACCCCCTACACTGCCCGAACACCACTGCACTGCCCTAAACCCTGAAACACCACCCCGTTCACGACCCCCTATACTGCCCGAACACCACTGCACTGCCCTAAACCCTAAAACACTACCCCCGGCACGACCCCCTACACTACACAAGCACCACTGCACTACCCTAAACCCTAAAACACTACCCCCAGCACGACCCCCTACACTACACAAACACCACTGCACTACCTTAAACCCTAAAACACTACCCCCAGCATGACCCCCTACACTACCCAAACACCACTGCACTAACCTAAATCCTAAAACACTACCCCCAGCACGACCCCCTACACTACCCAAACACCACTGCACTACCCTAAAACATGACCCCTACACTACACAAACACCACTGCACAACCCTAAACCCTAAAACACTACCCCCAGCACGACCCCCTACACTACACAAGCACCACTGCACTACCCTAAAACACTACCCCAGCACGACCCCCTACACTGCCCGAACACCACTGCACTGCCCTAAACCCTGAAACACCAGCCCCTGCACGACCCCCTACACTGCCCGAACACCACTGCACTGCCCTAAACCCTGAAACACATACCCTAGCATGACCCCCTACACTGCCCGAACACCACTGCACTGCCCTAAACCCTGAAACACCACCCCCTTCACGACCCCCTACACTGTCCGAACACCACTGCACTACCCTGAAACACTACCCCCAGCAAGACCCCCTACACTGCCCGAACACCACTGCACTGCCCTAAACCCTGAAATACCAGCCCCAGCACGACTCCTACACTGCCCGAACACCACTGCACTGCCCTAAACCCTGAAACACCACCCCCTGCACGACCCCCTACACTGCCCGAACACCACTGCACTGCCCTAAACCCTGAAACACCACCCCCAGCACGACCCCCTACACTGCCCGAACACCACTGCACTGCCCTAAACCCTGAAACACCACCCCCTGCACGATCCCCTACACTGCCCGAACACTACTGCACTGCCCTAAACCCTGAAACACCACCCCCAGCACGACCCCTACACTGCACGAACACCACTGCACTGCCCTAAACCCCAAAACACTACCCCCAGCAAGACCCCCTACACTGCCCGAACACCACTGCCCTAAACCCTGAAACACCACCCCCAGCAAGACCCCTACACTGCCCGTACACCACTGCACTGCCCTAAACCCTGAAACACCACCCCCAGCATGACCCCCTACACTGCCCGAACACCACTGCACTGCCCTAAACCCTGAAACACCACCCCCAGCACGACCCCCTACACTGCCCGAACACCACTGCACTGCCCTAAACCATGAAACACCAGCCCCAGCACGACCCCCTACACTGCCCGAACACCACTGCCCTAAACCCTGAAACACCACCCCCAGCACGACCCCCTACACTGCCCGAACACCACTGCACTGCCCTAAACCCTGAAACACCAGCCCCAGCACAACCCCGTACACTGCCCGAACACCACTGCACTGCCCTAAACCCTGAAACACCAGCCCCAGCACGACCGCCTACACTGCCCGAAAACCACTGCAGTGCCCTAAACCCTGAAACACCAGCCCCAGCACGACCCCCTACACTGCCCGAACACCACTGCACTGCCCTAAACCCTGAAACACCAGCCCCAGCACGACTCCTACACTGCCCGAACACCACTGCACTGCCCTAAACCCTGAAACACCACCCCTGCACGACCCCCTACACTGCCCGAACACCACTGCACTGCCCTAAACCCTGAAACACCACCCCCAGCACGACCCCCTACACTGCCCGAACACCACTGCACTGCCCTAAACCCTGAAACACCACCCCCTGCACGATCCCCTACACTGCCCGAACACTACTGCACTGCCCTAAACCCTGAAACACCACCCCCAGCACGACCCCTACACTGCACGAACACCACTGCACTGCCCTAAACCCCAAAACACTACCCCCAGCAAGACCCCCTACACTGCCCGAACACCACTGCCCTAAACCCTGAAACACCACCCCCAGCAAGACCCCCTACACTGCCCGTACACCACTGCACTGCCCTAAACCCTGAAACACCACCCCCAGCATTACCCCCTACACTGCCCGAACACCACTGCACTGCCCTAAACCCTGAAACACCACCCCCAGCACGACCCCCTACACTGCCCGAACACCACTGCACTGCCCTAAACCATGAAACACCAGCCCCAGCACGACCCCCTACACTGCCCGAACACCACTGCACTGCCCTAAACCCTGAAACACCAGCCCCAGCAAGACCCCCTACACTGCCCGAACACCACTGCACTGCCCTAAACCCTGAAACACCACCCCCAGCAAGACCCCTACACTGCCAGAACACCACTGCACTGCCCTAAACCCTGAAACACCAGCCCCAGCAAGACCCCTACACTGCCCGAACACCACTGCACTGCCCTAAACCCTGAAACACCACCCCCAGCAAGACCCCCTACACTGCCCGAACACCACTGCACTAAAGCCTGAAACACCACCCCCAGCAAGACCACCTACACTGGCCGAACACTACTGCACTGCCCTAAACCCTGAAACACCACCCCCTGCACGACCCCCTACACTGCCCAAACACCACTGCACTGCCCTAAACCCTGAAACACCACCCCCTGCACGACCCCCTACACTGCCCGAACACCACAGCACTGCCCTAAACCCCGAAACACCACCCCCAGCACGACCCCCTACACTGCCCGAACACCACTGCACTGCCCTAAACCATGAAACACCAGCCCCAGCACGACCCCCTACACTGCCCGTACACCACTGCACTGCCCTAAACCCTGAAACACCACCCCCAGCATGACCCCCTACACTGCCCGAACACCACTGCACTGCCCTAAACCCTGAAACACCACCCCCAGCACGACCCCCTACACTGCCCGAACACCACTGCACTGCCCTAAACCATGAAACACCAGCCCCAGCACGACCCCCTACACTGCCCGAACACCACTGCACTGCCCTAAACCCTGAAACACCACCCCCAGCACGACCCCCTACACTGCCCGAACACCACTGCACTGCCCTAAACCCTGAAACACCAGCCCCAGCACAACCCCGTACACTGCCCGAACACCACTGCACTGCCCTAAACCCTGAAACACCAGCCCCAGCACGACCGCCTACACTGCCCGAAAACCACTGCACTGCCCTAAACCCTGAAACACCAGCCCCAGCACGACCCCCTACACTGCCCGAACACCACTGCACTACCCTAAACACTCAAACACCAGCCCCAGCCCCACCCCCTACACTGCCAGAACACCACTGCACTGCCCTAAACCCTGAAACACCAGCCCCAGCAAGACCCCCTACACTGCCCGAACACCACTGCACTGCCCTAAACCCTGAAACACCACCCCCAGCAAGACCCCTACACTGCCCGAACACCACTGCACTAAAGCCTGAAACACCACCCCCAGCAAGACCACCTACACTGGCCGAACACTACTGCACTGCCCTAAACCCTGAAACACCACCCCCTGCACGACCCCCTACACTGCCCAAACACCACTGCACTGCCCTAAACCCTGAAACACCACCCCCTGCACGACCCCCTACACTGCCCGAACACCACAGCACTGCCCTAAACCCCGAAACACCACCCTCAGCACGACACCCTACACTGCCCGAACACCACTGCACTGCCCTAAACCCTGAAACACCACCCCCAGCACGACCCCCAACACTGCCCGAACACCACTGCACTGCCCTAAACCCTGAAACAACACCCCCTGCACGACCTCCTACACTGCCGGAACACCACTGCACTGCCCTAAACCCTGAAACACCACCCCCAGCACGACCCTCTACACTGCCCGAACACCACTGCACTGCCCTAAACCCTGACACATCAACCCCAGCAAGACCCCCTACACTGCCTGAACACCACTGACCTAAACCCTGAAACACCACCCCCTACACTGCACGAACACCACTGCACTGCCCTAAACCCTGAAACACCACCTCCAGCAAAACCCCCTACACTGCCTGAACACCATTGCTCCTAAATCCTGAAACACTAGCCCCAGCATGACCCCCTACACTGGCCAAACACCACTGCTCTGCCCTAAACCCTGAAACACCACCCCCAGCACGACCCCTACACTGCCCGAACACCACTGCACTGCCCTAAACCCTGAAACACCAGCCCCAGCAAGAGCCCCTACACTGCCCGAACACCACTGCACTGCCCTAAACCCTGAAACACCAGCCCCAGCATGACCCCTACACTGCCCGAACACCACTGCACTGCCCTAAACCCTGAAACACCAGCCCCAGCACAACCCCCTACACTGCCCGAACACCACTGCACTGCCCTAAACCCTGAAACACCAGCCCCAGCACGACCCCCTACACTGCCCGAACACCACTGCACTGCCCTAAACCCTGAAACACCAGCCCCAGCACAACCCCTACACTGCCCGAACACCACTGCACTGCCCTAAACCCTGAAACACCACCCCCAGCACGACCCCTACACTGCCCGAACACCACTGCACTGCCCTAAACCCTGAAACACCAGCCCCAGCACGACCCCCTACACTGCCCGAACACCACTGCACTGCCCTAAACCCTGAAACACCACCCCCTGCATGACCCCCTACACTGCTCGAACACAACTGCACTGCCCTAAACCCTGAAACACCACCCCCTGCAGCACCCCCTACACTGCCCGAACACCACTGCACTGCCCTAAACCCTGAAACACCACCCCTGCACCGCCCCCTACACTGCCCGAACACCACTGCACTGCCCTAAACCCTGAAACACCACCCCCAGCACGACCCCTTTACTGCTCGAACACCACTGCACTGCCCCAAATCCTGAAACACCACCCCCAGCACGACCCCCTACACTGCCCGAACACCACTGCCCTAAACCCTGAAACACCACCCCTGCACGACCCCCTACACTGCCTGAACACCACTGCACTGCCCTAAACCCTGAAACACCACCCCCTACACTGCCCGAACACCACTGCACTGCCCTAAACCCTGAAACACCACCCCCAGCACGACCCCTACACTGCCCGAACACCACTGCACTGCCCTAAACCCTAAAACACCACCCCCAGCATTACCCCCTACACTGCACAAACACCACTGCACTGCCCTAAACCCTAGAACACTACCCCCAGCACGACCCCCTACACTACCCGAACACCACTGCACTACCCTAAACCCTAAAATACTACCCCCAGCACAACCCCCTACACTACCCGAACACGACTGCACTGCCCTAAACCCTCAAACACTCCCCCAGCACGACCCCCTACACTACCCGAACACCACTGCACTGCCATAAACCCTAAAACACTCCCCCAGCACGACCCCTACACTACCCGAACACCACTGCACTGCCATAAACCCTAAAACACTCCCCCAGCACGACCCCCTACACTACCCAAACACCACTGCACTGCCCTAAACCCTAAAACACTACCCCCCGCATGACCCCCTACACTACCCAAACACCAATGCACTACCCTAAACCGTAAAACACTACCCCGCACGACTCCCTACACTACCCAAAGACCACTGCACTACCCTAAACTCTAAAACACGACCTCCTACACTACACAAACACCACTGCACTACCCTAAACCCTAAAACACTACCCCCTACACTACACAAACACCACTGCACTACCCTAAACCCTAAAACACTACCCCCAGCAGTACCCCTACACTACCCAAACACCACTGCACTAACCTAAACCCTAAAACACTACCCCCAGCAGTACCCCCTACACTACCCAAACACCACTGCACTACCCTAAATCACTACCCCAGCACGACCCCCTACACTACCCAAACACCACTGCACTACCCTAAACCCTAAAACACTACCCCCAGCACGACCCCCTACACTACCCAAACACCACTGCACTACCCTAAACCCTAAATCTACCCCCAGCATGACCCCCTACACTACACAAACACCACTGCACTACCCTAAACCCTAAAACACTACCCCCAGCACGACCCTCTTCACTACCTAAACACAACTGCACAATTTGTTACAGGCGTTGCAACGCAGGCCTGTGGTGCTTACTGGAAGTACCTAGTGGGCTAGTTGGGCCCCAGGGACCCTCAGGATTCAAGGTGACCTAATCCCCCAACTTAAAACGCACCACGGGGCGCGTTTGCACAGTGGTGAAGGGAGGGGCCGGGGCCTCAGGTGACATGTGCGCAAACACACCCTGTGGTGCGTTTTAAGTTGGGGAATTAATTCCCTTTGAATCCTGAGGGACCCTGGGGGCCAACTAGCCCACCAGGTACCTTCAGTAAGCACAACAGAGTTGCGTTGCAGAGAGGTGAAAAAAGGTGCGTGGCCTCGGAACGCCTCTCTGCAACTCAGCTCTGTGGTCCTAACTGTAGGCCCCAGGGACCCTCAGAATTCAAGGGGACTTAATCCCGCAACTTAAAACGCGCCACGGGGTGCGTTTGCATACATGTCACCTCAGGCCCCCCCTCCCTTCACCACTGTGCAAACGCGCCCTGTAGCGCGTTTTAAGAGGTAGTTTTAATCCCCTGCCCTATTATGTACTAGGGACTTGCAGAGGAGGTCATGCTAATCACAGGGGTACCCCAATGCATAGTGTTCCCTAGTGTATGTAGGTGTTTTCACTGTATTCTAAGTGTCTTTTAGCATAGCACTGGCTCTAGTTAGTCCGAGTCAGTTACCACCAGTACCCGTCTGAAAAAGTTGTGGGCACAGGATGATTTTGCAACAAGGCCTCTTTCTGCTCCTCTGTTGGTTCTTTCTGCACATCTTTTGCTTCTTTCTGTGCGTTTTTCTTCTTTCTTCACATGTCCTACCTCTGTAGGCATAGTTAGAAACTAGCATTTAAAAAACCTTTGAAATTCACTTAAAAAATCATAGGTTTCAGGCACGTTATAGTTAGAAATTAGCATTTAAAAAACCTTTGAAATTCACTGAAAAAACCATAGGTTTTAGGGACAGTTATAGTTAGTTGGACATTTCACTCGTACAAAACCATAGAAATTCCCCCGTTATAGTTAGTTCAGCTAACTATAACTCGCGCCCCGCAATGCACTGCTGATGACGTCACATATTACATCACTCATGACATGGTCAGTGACATCACTGATGACATCACTGATGACATCTCAAATGACATCACTGATGACATCATCCATGTGATAATTTCATGCATCTTCTCACACCCTAATATAACTTTTGATACACCCACTCTAAATTACAGACTGCCATTCTCAAAACCATAGACACTCCAACACCAAAAACTACATGCCCACTCACTGATTCTTAGGTCTACACACACATCCACTCACTCACCCGTACAGTCACTCATACTTAGTCACTCAGTACAGGACAATCATATGCACTCATACACCTATATAAACACTCACACACCACCACTCATCCATAGAGGTACTCACACACCTAGTCAGTCATGCAAAAACTTAATCACACACCCATTTACTCACCTATACAGTTATACACACACCAGCTCACTTACTCATACAAATACTAGCACATTCTTACGCTCTTATACAATCACTGATACAAGTACACACTCATCCATACAGCCACTCTCACAATCACACACTCTCACTTATAGCCATTTATATACTCCAACACACATATATACTGCCTTTCACATATGTAGTTACTCACACATGTACCACTGAGATATACATTCAATCACTAACACACACATACACACACTCACCCACCCATACAGTCCATCACAGATGCACTCTTGAAACCATGCACCCAGTGAATCACCAACTCACACATCTATGCACAGTCACACACACCCCACCCACACAAACACTGAGGCACCCATACAGATACTCAGACAATCAATCAATAACCCATGTAGACACTCATGTAGCTATTCAGAAAGCCATGCAGCCGCTTACAAACCAACAGACAGACGGATACAGACATTCACACAGTTTAGTCACTAACCCATGCATTCAGTAGTTACATTTAATCACTCACTTGTAGAGTCAGTCACTCACGTACTAAATCATCCATTCAGACACTTATACACCCACTCATTCTTCAATACTCCTTTCCCTATATATATTAAACATATTTAAACTTTACAGAAACACACAGTCACTGGATGATGTCATCAGTGATGTCATCAGTGATGTCATTTGAGATGTCATCAGTGATGTCATCAGTGATGTCACTGACCATGTCATGAGTGATGTAATATGTGACGTCATCAGCAGTGCATTGCGGAGCGCGAGTTATAGTTAGCTGAACTAACTATAACGGGGGAATTTCTATGGTTTTGTACGAGTGAAATGTCCAACTAACTATAACTGTCCCTAAAACCTATGGTTTTTTCAGTGAATTTCAAAGGTTTTTTAAATGCTAATTTCTAACTATAACGTGTCTGAAACCTATGGTTTTTTCAGTGAATATATATATATATATATATATATATATATATATATATATATATATATATATATATATAAAAAAATGCTTAGGTATATTTTAATCCTACCGTAGGCTGGGAACTAGGATTCTTTAAATACTTCTCTTGGTATTTTTTCCCTTGCAGGAACAGGAAGAACAGCGTAAGGGAAAGCTGCCCGTGAGGAGAAGAAACAAGGCTGGCCGGCGAGGGAACGCCGATGCTGTAACATGCCCCGGAAGAGGGGCGGAGACCCAAAAGGGAAGAATACTGAAGACGTTGGGAGGAAAACGCCAAGGACATTTCTGCTCTCTGACGCGATATCTGGAATGCAGGTAAGTACTGGGGAAATCTCAGGGAAACCGAGGGAGGCTTGGCGGGGGTCCGTGACAGAACGCAAAGCGCGTTTCCATCGTAGACCACCCCCTTTTGAATGCCTTAAGCGCTGCCTTCGCCAGCTGACGCGTGTCGGCAAGCGGGGCATGCGCATGAGGCTGCAAGCAGGGTTGTGAGCGAGGCTGCGGGCGGGGCGGCGGCACGACATTACACCCACCTATAGATCCCCCCCCGAACAGGTTTGGGCTTGTTGGGATAACCAACTGTGAAAAAACAGCAAAAGGCGGGGAGCATGAACATGAGAAGCAGGTTCCCTAGTCCGTTCATCAGGCCCATAGCCATTCCAATGGATCAAATACTGTAACCGACGCCGTACTCTACGGGAGTCTACAATATAGTCAACTTCGTACTCAGGTTCATCGTCTACCAGAACAGGGGGAGGCTGAGCAGGAATGACAGTACCAGGAACTACAGGCTTCAGTACAGACACGTGAAAAACAGGATGGATTCTCAAGGAGGCAGGTAAGTCTAATTTCATGGCAACAGCGTTTACCACTTTAGAGATAGCATAGGGACCAATAAAGCGAGGTTTAAATTTGTTTGCCCCTTTGACCTTAATATTTATAGTAGACAACCAGACTTTGTCACCAACCGTATAATCGGGAGGTGGTCTCCGATGGTGATCAGCTTCATCCTTATACCTACTTTTTGCTTCCTCCAGATTTTGTTTGGTCTTACTATGGATATCTTGGAGATGTGTCGCAAGTTCAAAGGCAGCAGGAGTGGCAGTAGAAACAGGAGGAGACATGAGCCCACAACGGGGGTGAAAATCATAATTACAGAAAAAAGGGATACGCCTATGGAAGACTGTTCACCATTGTTATATGCAAACTCCCGCAGTCCAAAGAAATGTATACCAGTCACTATCTGCGTGCAACAGTTGGCACCTTGGATATTGTTCAATACACTGATTTACCCTTTCTGTTTGGCCATCTGTCTGGGGGTGATGAGCAGAAGAGAGTCTTACATCTATTTGTAACAAGGCATTCAGCCCTTTCTGGAATGTAGACACAAATTGGGGGTCTCGATCTGACACAATAACAGAAGGAAGACCGTTAATACGCACCACGTGTTGGAGAAAAACAAAAGCAAGTTCTTTAGAGTCAGGTAGGTCTTTCAAAGGTATGAAGTGAGACATTTTTTTTTTTAAACTTTATTTTTTCATTTTGTCATGACATTGAAAACCAACATTACAGCATACAGTATTACGTAAGCACCTTGATCACGGTTTTCCGACGCTGGGATCAACATGAAGTCTGTTAGAGTCCACAAAAATATTGGCCAACAGTATCACAGCATGCAGCACACCAGTTAAGGACATTATGCCTTGGGGCAAGCACTCGTTACATCTATCCTCCCTCGCCCTCCCTCCCTTGGCTTTCCTCTCAGCCTGTGTCACTCCTGCTGCTCTCAGAGGCACTTTGCTCCGTCCCTCCCTCCCCCGCTGAAAGCCGTGTACTGCACAGTTCTCTCCATTCCGTGAGGTCTGCCTTTAGCCCATCATCCTTACGTGTTAATTTCATGTGTGTTTCCTCAGCTAACGCCCACTCCCTGGTATCTCTGAGCCACAATGCTATTTCTGGGCTTCTCTGCCCCATCCACGTTATGGCCACCCTACGTCTGGCCAGGACAAGCATCAACTGAAGTAGTTTATAGGGCAGTTTCCATTGTTTAGGTCTACGTATGTGGGGCAATAGGCATTGCAGCGGTTCCTCCCTTAGCAGAAGACCTGTGGCTATGCGCACCTTTTCAGCCACCCGTGTCCAGAACTGCCTCACCTCAGGGCCCTCCCAAGCCAGGTGGATATAGTCCGCGTTCTCAGCAGCGCACCTGGGACATTTACCATCCTTGTTGTGGGAGATATGTCTCAACTTCACTGGTGTGGGGTAAGTGCGATGTAGGAAGTTATAGTGAATCAGTTTGAACCTAGCATTACAGGAGACTGTATGTGTGAGATCACTAATAGCCACCCAAGCCCTCTCATCTAGTTGTGTATTGAGGTCCCTCTCCCAAGCAGCCCTTGACGGTGGTGACGGGGCAGTAGAGTCCTGCTTCATGGGATATCATCCTGCGACCGGATCCGCACGTAAGCAGAATGTCTAAGGTATGTGTCGGTTGGGGGATCTCTGGATATTGGGGCCAGGTGACCTTGACTACTTCCTGAATTCCCCTGTATTGCAGATAAAGACCCTGCCTAAGAGCGAAACTCTCGCTTGCCTGTTCATAGGTTATGAAGGTCTCATTCAGGAAAAGGTCTGCAAGGACCTTGCAACCGCCGTCCCGCCAGGCCTGAAAGGACATGTGTTCCCATCTCTCTGATGGAGGCCAGGTTCCAAATAGGCAGCTCTCAATGGAATGGCGCCCGACGCAGCACCTTTTCCACAAACCGCTGCCAAATGCTCACCGTTTGTCGCGCTATATATGTGAGGTCCCCCTCCGCCCCCCTGCCCTTCATCAGCGCTATTTGGAGAGCCACTGGGTCTGCCCTGCCAGCCAACAGTCATTTTTCCCAGTTGTCCCCCTCTGCCATCCAACGAGCCGCAGGCTGCAGCTGAGCAGCATAGTAGTATAGATCAAAGCGTGGGGCCTCCAATCCCCCCTCCTCATATCTACGTGTCAGGGTGTTGAGGGCTTCTCTACTCCTCTTCCCCGCCCACAGTAATGAGGTCAGGATCGTGTTCAGTTGCTTGAATACTCGTGTTGGGATCGGGCAGAGCGAGTTCTGGAGCGCGTAAAGGCACCTAGGAAGCATTACCATCTTTGAGATAGCAAGCCTGCCGATTAAGGACAACGGGAGGGTGTTCCAGAAATTCACCGAACGCTGCAGGGCCGCGAGGGTCCTGTCCAAGTTTAGGGCTATTGACTGGACATTAGTCAACACGATCTGGACCCCCAGGTACCTAAAGTTTGCCCGTTCCCATCTGAGCTCTAAGTCTGGGAGGTCCCCCAAGGGCACAGCAGCCATGCCTGCCAGCGGGAAGATCAGTGTTTTATTACGGTTGAGTCTCAGGCCAGAGACCTCCCCAAAGCTATCCAGGTGGCGCAGCAGACCGGGGACAGCTACCCGGGGGCATGCTAAGTAGAAGAGCGCATCGTCCGCGTGTAGGGAGATGTGGTTCGTGTCTCCCACCCGGATACCCCACTGGTCCAATTCCGCTCTCACCCGTACCGCCAATGGCTCAATGGCCAGAGCGAATATTAAGGGCGAGAGCGGGCACCCCTGGCAGGTGCTGCGCCCCAGCACCCACTCCTCCGAATGAGCCCCCCCCAATATCATCCGAGCTCGCGGCTCAGTGTACAATATTTGGACCCACCGACGGAATCTGGGGCCCATCCCCACAACCCTGAGGACCTCCAAGAGGTCCCCCCAGTCAACTGTGTCGAATGTCTTAGCCAGGTCTATAGACACGAGTACCATCTCTTCCTCTCGGTCTCTCACTTCCTGCATAATGTGGTTTAAGCGGCGCAGGTTCATTGCAGTGTTGCGCCCGGTATGAAGCCACACTGGTCCTCGTGTACGAGGTGCGGCATGTGGGGTCCCAGGCAGGAAGCTAACAGTTTGCACAATATTTTTGTGTCCGTATTGATCATAGTGATTGGGCGATATGATGAGGGTTTGCGGCTGTCCCCTCTCGGCTTCAGGATCATGCATATTTCGCCCTGTCTCATAGTGGGAGGGAGGATACCCTTCTCGAAGGCCTCCTCATATACTTGCAGGAGAGCTCGGGTCAACGTGCCTGCGTAGGCCCGGTAGAACTCAGGGGGTTATCCGTTGCTACCCGGGGACTTCGTTCCCGGGAGCTGCTGTAATGCAGACTGTACTTCCTTGATGGAGAGCGGAGCCTCTAGGTCCTCTCTAGCCTGCTTGGGAAGTGTTGTCAGGGTTAGGGTTTGTAGGTATGGGAGATAAGCTTCTTCACTCACTGTATGATCCACCGTATAGATGGTCTGGAGGTGGGACCTGAGGGTCTGTAGTATTGCGGTCTCGGAGTGCACTGTTGCGCCTGTAGGCATGCACAGCGCCACTATTGGGTCGGGGGTTTGTTCCCTTCTGAGGATCCAAGCTAGTAAGCAGCCTGATTTGACCCCCTCCATGTGTAAGCGCTGTCGGTATTGGCTGAGAGTATATTTCTCTAGCCTGTCCCAAATATCGCATATGCGTGTCCAAATGTCCCATTCCCTAGTCTCCTCCGAAGGGTCCGAGCGGTCCTGGGTTTGTGCCTCCAACAAGGCCGCCTCCTCTGCCCTCAGCTCCCTTTGGATTTGCTTGCGGACCCCACACATTAAGCTAAGGCAGGCTCCTCTCACCACTGCTTTTGGGGCCTCCCATTTTGTGGCCCTAGACATGTCTGCCCCTTCCCAGTTTAGTGTGATGTAGTCTCAGTGCTCCCTCTATGTGCTGATTACCAAGCGGATCGTCCAGCACCTCTGACTGCAACTGCAAGGCCTTCGGGCATCGAGCCGGGGAACCCCAGCAGACCGTGCAAGCGATCGGGGAGTGGTCTGAGAGGAACCGGGCCTGATGGGCCACCTCGATGGACAGATTGAGAACTGGGTTCGCTACCAGCACCCTATCCAACCTGCTGTGGGTGTTGTATGTGGGGGAGTAGCAGGTGTATAACTTCTGGGTGGGGTGTCTCTGGCGCTAAATGTCCTGCACCCCTAAGTTCCCCATAACCTCTCTGAGTTTCTCCGTCATTCGTGGTTTTGTCACCCTGCGAGGTGGGCACCTATCGAGCTCAGGGTCCAACACACAATTAAAATCCCCCACCCACATAAGAGGCACCTCCAATTCTGAAACTAAAACTTCCTGAATGGAGTGTTAAAAGTCCGGGTCGTCTACATTTGGGGCGTATATGTTTAGTATCGCTAATTCCCTACCATCTAGCTTTGCTCTTAGGAGGATGTATCTTCCATTGATGTCCGCCTCCATGTATTGCAAAACGAACTGTGTCCCCGGAGCCACCCACACAAGCACCCCTCTGCCGTAAGTAGAATATGATGAGTGAAAAATCTGCCCCCTCCATTTTTTCGCAAACCTCTAGGCTCCTGCCTCATCCAGGTGGGTTTCCTGCAGACATGCCACCGATACGTGGTGCCTCTGGAGGAATGATAGGACCCTGTAGCACTTAGTGCATGTACCTAGCCCTCTTACATTCGAGCTCATGAACTTAGTCCCCATTGTCCCGGTGGTGTACTGTGTTGATGGGCCCCCGCTCCATCTCAAGCATAGACGGCTTACCCACTGTATGCTGTTTAACTGACATATAAACATGTAATGTGAACAACCTCCTATACCCCCCCACCCACGGGCAAATGACCTGCAACAGTGCTTCTTCTTTTATTATACAGTTAATTAAAACCGTAACAGACAAACATCATATTGATACTTAATAAAATTTAAGAATTAAAAATTGTATACACATTTATCAAATCTGGCAATACGAAATAAATGTCAATTCCAAAAGCAGCATTTCAGGTTGATGGCAATATATCACAATTAGCCATTTAGTTCAAAAGGGAAGTGTATAGTATGAAAGACAATGACAAAAGTATCACAATGCTTATTACTGATAGTTAACTTTCATCAACGTTCATTTGTGCAATAAGAATAGAACTTGTCTGTTTCTTAGTGCTGGGCATTCTGCAATGCAGTTAAAATAATGTTAACAAACTTCCCAGCCCTTGCTAGAACTTGGGCTGAATTATTACTGAAGCACAAATCAGATGCTTCCCTACAATGTCTCAGTAACTTTTCCCGATAGACTGGGATCAATAGACGTCAGCGATCGTTGGCAAGATGAAGGCAACAACATAGCAGATGTAACCAGGACTCATGTGGATAATTGCAAAGCCTACATGTTAGCTGACCATTCCTCCGAGCCCACAGTGGGTTAAAATCATGAATTGGAAGGGCTTACAGCCTCATATAAATAATTTTATTACGAGTCTGTGATTGGAGAGAGTAATTAAAATATGGTTGAGGTTTCCCCTTGATATACGAGGCATCCAGAGCTGTAAGGAGTGGGGTTTTTTTGGAAAGCCGAGCAATGTCTCTCTCGAAAGTAATTTGGCTTTTTATCGTTTTTTTCCACGTTGACAGGGGAATAATTGGATTAGAGAAGTTTATGATTTCAATCTTCAATGTGGAAATGGCCAAGTGCAGCTGTCTGTACCAAGGAGAGAATTTGTCCGTGAACACTGATTGCAATTGTTCTTTCATGGATTGAGCTGGTGCACGCAGAGTGTAGATGTAGAATTTAATTAAGTCTCCTAGACAGTGAAGATCTGCACTTGCCAGGCCCAGCTCAAGTCTCAGCCTCGCCCTCCTTGCATGCTGGGGAGCCGAAAATATTTTCTTATAGGCCATTATTTGATAATTCACTAGAAATGAATCCATTTTACCAGGGAAAGCCAGGTGACCATAAGACACTGCCGGGAGCAGTTTGGCGCGTAAGACCCTTAAGATTGACTCGGCTGTGGGGCTGTGCAAATGCCGATTCAAGCGCCTCAGACTATGTATAACCCCTGCTCCCTTGGGCCGAAGATGTTTGAGATGGGCTACTTGATTTGCTCTTTCGTTAAACCAAACCCCTAGATAATTATAGCTAGTGCAGGTCGCTATTTGTAAATCACCTGCTCGCCAAGACAGGATTTTCTTTTTTTGATGTTTCCCAAAAATCATGACTTTCGTTTTTGACTCATTCATCAGAAGATTGTTTTTTATATTGTATGTTTTAAGGGCAGTGAGCACTCTTTGTAGACCTGTTTTTGTATGGTCCATAATAATAATGTCATCAGCGTATTGCATGATCTGGAGTCGTATGCCACCCAATTTTGGGGCGACCAAAGTTGCACCTGCCAATTCTTTAGGCAAGTCGGCGGTATAAAGATTAAAAAGTAGTGGGGCTAATACGCAGCCTTGCTTTAGACCATTTTTTGTTGCAATTTTTGCAGATACTGTTGTGGCACTTGTTTTAATCCTCACCCAGGTTTTCTGATGCAGTGACATCGGTGCAGAGAGAAGTACGGATGGTATCCCCCAGGAATTTAATTTGTTCCATAACGTCCCTCGATTGACTCTATCGAATGCTGCACTGAAGTCCACAAAACAGCAGAATAGAGGTAGATGATTGGCCAAAGTGGCTCTCCACGACAGGTAGGACAGCGCTATTATATTATCTGTCGTGGAGCAGCCTGATCTAAAGCCTGACTGAGTACGGGGGAGGATGCTGTTTTCTGTAACCCAGTTTTCGAGTTCTGCCAGCAAGACACGAGCATAGGCCTTAGCTTCGATGTCCAATAAAGCTATTAGCCTATAATTGGCCGGATTTAAGCGGTTACCCTTTTTGTAAAGCGGATGTAATATTGAGCCCTGCCAGGTGGATGGAATTGTAGCTGTAAGAAAAGCTTGTTTAAAGAGCGGTGTAAGGAGCTCTGCCCAAAAGGATCGATTTGATTTAAAAACTGTAGCGGGTATTCCATTTGGCCCTGGCGCGCCATCATTCCTCATGCGACTAATGATCTTGATTACTTCGGCTTTAGAGATGCCTGGACCCTGGATATTTTCATGATTTGGTGCTTGAGGCGAGTAGAGGGCTGACAGCTCCCCTGTCCCACTGCTGTAGAGCTGATTAATATGATTCACCCAGACATTCTCTGGTACCCCATTCTCCTTAGACTGACCACTATTACTGATTTGGTTAATATATTTCCAAAATGGAGCTGGATTTTTATCATTAAGAAGAGAGGAAATTTTAAGCCAGGCATCCTCTATTCGTTTAGTACGTTGCTCCCATACGCGTTTCTTATAGACAGCTCGAAGTTACCCAATTACGGCGCCCTGCAACGCTTTTTCCCCTCTTTGTTTTACATTTAGGGTATTTTGACGCTTCCATTTGCTTTCCGGCATTTCCTTATTTGGGTGCTGGTTTAGATCGTTAGGCCCCTGTTTTTGTTGAGCGTCCAATGTTCCCCCAGCGCCCGATGCAGGTCCATCAGGAGAATGGGCCAGTAGTCTAAGAGGGCTTGCGAACCAAAAGCAGTTATTAATTGTTCATTTTTAGTTGTCCATGCGGACAGTTTTGTACCGAGATTAGTGGTCCATTTTATCCTGCACGGGACTTTATCACATCCTTCGCCCGTAGATTCGCCTACAGGTATGAATTTGCAAGATGCAGCAATGGAAAGACTGAAAGATGCTCTAAGGGCCCTGTGGTCGCTCTCTACTCGATTGTCAATATCAAAGTCATTCAGATGTAAAGCTAGTGTTCTGCCGATGAATAGATAATCGATTGTAGAGATATTCCTGTATGTTGGAAGTGGGGCCCATGTCTCATCCTTTGCTTTCTTGAGATTATGAGCGGATGATATAGAACAGGCGTCAAATAAGGCTTGTAGTACAGCGACCTCTTTAGGTTGTTTATGTTCCTTTCCAGTCTTGTCAAGCGATCTATTATTAAAATCCCCGACTATAAGTGGATTATGATAAGGATATTTGATGAGAAGATCTCCAATCATGACTGCCTGATCGTCAAGTGCTTGGTTTCTCTGGTGCAAAACTGGGTTGACATAACAGTTGAATAATAGCAATCGAAACGGTTTATAATGATTTTTTATTCCATTGATGAGTAATACTTGGATTTCAGGTGAGGGAGGTGCAAGTGTGGTTACTTCCAACCTTCGGGAATGCTTGATGTAAACAGAGAGGCCGCCCATTGGCCTCCCAAAAATGTTGCGTCTTGAAGCCGGGACATGGATTTCAAAGTACCCGGAAAGAGCTGTAGTAGACGTTGCCCATGTCTCCTGGAGACAGATTATATCGCTGCTTTGAAGGTAATCTAGGGCCGACACGTTTTTAATCAGTTTCTGAAGGCCAGCCACATTCCAAGAAATGATCGTTAAGTAATTATTTTGCTCGTTCAATGTGTGGACTATGTTGCCTCTGAGGGACTTAAAGGTGCCGTCGGGCCGAATGACGGCCACATTCGGCCTGATGTCCAAGTTCATTGTTAGTGTCCTGTTTGCTAGTAAAGACTCTTCTCTGATTAGTGGAGCAGGTGATCCTCAGAGGTTCATGTTGGGAAAGAGTGCTGATAAGATTGTTACCAGGACGGGTATCATCAGCACATTTTAAGATGGAGTAAGTATTTAAAGATTTATTGACTAAAACATGAGGGTATCTGTCTTGAGGTAAGTGCCTAATCTCAATACCCCAGTCTGCCAATTGATTGGCTTCACACAGCATTGCCGTCTGGTGTGACTGTTGATATAGCCCGACCACTGTAGATTCATCGTGGGAGTCGCCTGACAGGCTTTGGAATTTAACCCAGGCAACATCTGTCGAGCCTATATGCTCCAATGATGGTATGTGAGTAAATAAACGCAGGATGTTGCCTCTGTTCAAAACATCATAATTGCCTTTGGCATGGTATCTTGGTGTAAGTACGACCTCCACCACTCCTGGTTTTGAACAGCTGCTGCTCGTTAAGGTTCCCAGTATGACTTGATTGTCAAGTGCAAGTGTTGGTTGATATATTGGGGGGGTTCTGTATACCATTGGTCCAGGAGGAGATTTTACCGCCTGTTGATGCTGCATGTTAGTGCTGTATGCAGCACTAGACAATGGTTGCGTACCAGCCTCCGCCTGTGACCCTAAAGTTGTGGGCAACAATGTCGGCCCAGGAACGAGGTTAGTCCTCACATCTGGGCCTTCCATGGACTTAGACTGAGTTGATGTTGTATGAACTTCCCCTTTCTCATTATCAGGAATAGAAGTGGAGGGGGCATTGGAGGAAATTGCCCCTCGGGCAGAATCATCAGCTAGACTCTTAATTGATGGTTGGTTGCTGAGTTGTAGGTGATTTGATGTCACTTCTCTGTCTTTCTTACCTGATGTCTTTACTGAAAAAATTGTATAGAGCTTAGCAGGGCCAATATCTGACTTAGTTGTATATGTACGAGTAAGAAAGGACGGCGCCGATTTTTGGCCTTTGCCCTTTTTTGGGCTTTCCTCAGTTTTTTCTTTGCTTTCCTACAGAGCGAACCTTCCTTCTGTTTGGTCACTGGAGCGCCGTCAAGTTCTTCTACTATTTGACAGCTAGTTGAAAGACAGGGCGCAGCAGTTATGGGCCTCATTGAAGATGTTAAACTTAAGACAGTGGGTGATGGCAAATGTGATGTTTTAATTGAGCTTGCAGGCAGGTCTTCAAGTAAATTACCTGGATTGTTGATAAGTTCTGTATTTGATTTAGTTGGAGTCAGTTGTGGGGATGGACCGGAGGGGGCTCTTGAGACCCGGACTGAGTCTACTAAGGTGGTCAAAACCGCAGGAAGATTTACCCACTGGTCCACAATGGCCGCACATGAGCATGAGCAGGTTGTTTGTGAAGTAAGGATCAAGTTTGTGATATGGTCCATTTTTCCTTTCAAATCTGCCAAACACAGAGCTACTGCCTGCCAGAGATCCATTTGCAAATCCATCTTGGAGGATTGCCAAAGTAAAGCTTTGGCCGTTATGTGTTGTGGGTTAGTGAGTTTTGGCGATTCGGAGGCAGCCATGAAACTTGGATTTTCTATGTTTTGAGAAGTGCAGTGATAGTGATTTGTTCCACTAGATAGTCTATATAACTGTGGAGTGGACTCCAGGGTTTGCTCAATTTTGGTTTCAAGTTGCTGTAAAAATGATGCTGAAAGTTCTCCCAAATGTTTTTTCAAAACACCGGGAGAGCCTGTGACAGCGATCAAAGAAGGATGCTGCCGAATGGGTGAATGAGATTGGTGTATTGGTGCCTCAATTATTATAGATCTTCTTGGCACACGTGAGGCTGATTTAGAACTGTCAATAAGAGATGATGAGTGAAGGTCCATTGAAGCAGAGCTTGTGTTAGCATTAGGGACAGAGTCTGGCCCCAAGGGCAGTTGGGTGAGACTGTTGACAATGTCCATGTTTGGGCAAGAAAAAGAGCAGCGTTTTGTCTTCGTAGGGCAGAGGCCCTGGGAGTTTGTTGCGGAGGGGAGGAAGTCTTCCTTGACACTTGAGTTGTTTCTTAGGTGGTCTGCCCTGCCATTGGCTGAAACTCCATTTGAGGGCTTTGAAAGCAAGTATTTAGTTATCAGGCCAGTGTTGGCAATTTTTTGGTTATTCTGTGTCTTAGGGGCCCCCGAAAGCTTGCCTGGATTCTGAGCATTTATGCGTGTTATGCTGGGATCATTAGTCAATGGCCCTGCTGGGGCTGCGCCTCCATTGGCGTCAACTACTGACCTTGACCTGGGAACTGGAATCCTTTTTAACATCTTGGGGCAATATAAATGTGCAGCGTGATATGTTGGTTAATCCTAGGACGAAATAGGATAGTGAGCTAGGGAGATCAAGTAATTACTGGGTAAGCGTAGATGGACGTGAATAGGCTGTGAGCAGGGTACACTGGTGACTCGTTGGCCGCACCCAACCTAGGGGCCGATTCCGATCTCGGCCGGTAGTGCTCCGAATCGGATTTGGATTTACCGGATCCGATTCGGAGCCCTGTTTCCCGACCGAATCGTACCCGGGTCCGGCCGAGCGAGTACGATGCGAGCGCAGGCGGAGCCCGCGTACGCGTTGTACGACCGGCTCCCATTGACTTCAATGGGAGTCCGACCGAATCGAGTCCGATAGCATGCGAATGCATCGTACTCGTCCGGTCGGACTGCTAGGGTCCGATTCGGTTGGAATTCTCTCCGGGTCCGGCTCGGTCGGAGAGATTTCCGGCCGGAATCGGAATCGGCCCCCTAGTTGGGCCACTTCCACGGACTCACTGGGCACGCACTCAGTGGCTGCCTCTAATGGCGGCCGAGCTCACCTTTCCCTGTGGTCCTTTGCGCACTGTGGGGAGTTCGCGAGGCTCTCAGAGATTGTTATATCAACGCGACTTTCCCAAAGTGCCTCCGTCTTCCGTATGACTGCAGGACTCCTGCAGTGCTCCCGCTCCTCTGCTGCTGCTGTGCCGTGTCACAGTAGAAACCGGAGCCGGAGTTCAAGCCAGATTCTCCATGCTTTGCTCATAAGATTAGTTTAGTTAATAGTCCATGTGCACCAAATGGTAAGGTTGTTTTCAGCCAAGTAGCGTGGAAGCGGGAGCAGGGAGCAGATGAAGGGGAGGTGAGCGGGGCTCACAGGGCACACAGAGTCACTGGCTAGCCACAGTCACTACTTTTGCTAATTGCAGTATGCCACTTGCCGCATGCCGTCTGCCTTTCAAGGCTCACCTGTGCTCCTATGCTCCCCCGTCGATGCTGTTGCTGGAGCGGCGGTTAAATGGCAGCAATAGATACGATGCGCCGCCAGCAACCGCAGCCACACTCGCAATTGGCACCTGGCTACGCCCGGCTGCCCGTGGCTGCTCGCGGCTTCCAAAAGTTGTGCAGAGACCCCCACTGTTTGGAGGGCAGAAAGCACAGCCGAAAGCCGAGAGCCGCAGTTCAACCGGGAGCCGCGGTTCAGCCGAAATCCGGGGGCCGTGGTTCAGCTGCGTTCGGCGTCTTCCTCCTCACTGCCGACTGTGCGACTGACTGTGAAACGGGGGGCGGAGTCAAGAGTCAACAGTGCATGCGGTTAAGCCCTCCCCAAGCTTGTGCCAGGACGTGCACAGCCGCCCCATCAGCCCAACCGGGGCCGTAGAACTTCCCCCAAACAATTTTAGGCTCCCGGCCTTGCCCCACCAATAGAGTAATGATGCTAATCCCGCGGTCTCCACCCTGGGTTAGGCCCATCTGCCCCTGGTCTAAAGCCTCCCAGAGCATCTATTTGTGCCGGCAGGCTACCTGCTCAACAATGGGCCCGTACCCCCTACCCACCACCCCCCTGAGGCCCCCCAACCCGCCGCCCGGGCCCCCCACCCACCCACCTTCTATGCAACTGGGTGTCCCTTAGGGATGCTGTTCATGTCTGCCAACCGGCAATAAGTCCCAGTTTACTAAGGAAGATCGATCACTCCAGTTCTGGAGGAGACAGGGCTGAGTCAATGATGGTCTCCGGGATCACTTCATCCGTCTGGGGTAGGGTGGCAGGTACCGTTTCCAAAGCAGAATTTCCCCCCGATGTCTGCGGTGGAGAGTCACCCGGCCCCGGGGACTCCACTTGCATGGTTCCATCATCGCTCACCATGATTCTCTGTCTTTCCGGCGGGTCGCTATCCGTTGAGCGGTTACTGCGCCGGCCCCCACGATTCCTCGGAGGTCTGGATCTCCATTCTTTCCGGAGCCCCTTCCGTGGGGGGAGAGCGTCCCCTCGGATCTCCAGCCACTCCCACACTTCCTCAGGAGAATCAAAAAAGTGGGCCTTCCCCTGCGAGATCACCGTCAACTTGGCGGGGTAAAGCACCATATATTGTAGGTGCAGTTCCCGGAGCTTCTGCTTCACTCCGAGGAACGATTTTCTATGCTCCTGGACCTGTCTAGTGTAGTCGGGGTGTACTTATACTTTAGCATTTTCATAGCTTAAGTCCCGGGCCTCCCGTGCTGCCCGAAGGATGCAGTCTCTATCCCAGTAATTTAGGATTATGGCAATTATGGCCTGGGAGGGGCCTCCGGCGGCGGCAGGGGGACCAATGCCCTGTGCACCCTCTCCACGACAAACACCGCCGAGAGCCCCCTGGGGCACAGCTTGGTGCGTATCCAGTGTTCTAGGAAGCGTTCGGTTTTGCCCTCCTCAGCTCGTTCCGGGATCCCCAGGACTCTAATGTTGCTGCGGCGGGCCCGGCCCTTCGCCTCCTCAGCCCGGCGTTCCAGTGCCCCCGTGGAGTTGGACAACTGTGTCACCTGCTGTTTTAGGGCAGCCACCTCACCTTGGAGCTGTATGATGTTGCCCTCCGCCGTGGAGACTTTATCCGCGACCTTGCGTAAGTCTGCCCTGAGCAAATTCATGTCTATTGAGACAGTCTCGATCTGCTTCTCCAAGGCAGTTCTGGACCCCTGGATGGCCGCCAGAATCTCTGCTCGAGACGGCTCGCTGGCAGCTTCACTGTCCCCGTTGGGACCTGTCTGCCTTGTGATCCATTGCGTAGGGAGGCGCTGGGTGGTGTACTGGGGGATTGTGTTGGGGTTAGACGAGCGAACAGGTTTGTCCTTCCCCATCTTACCGGGCCCTCAGTATGTCCAGTTGCTTTTCTCAGCGCGGGGGCCCCATCAGTGTAGTTCTTGGCCTTGGACCTTTACCTCCTCCCGCCCGTAGGGGTAATGGCAGGTCTGCCCCCCTTCTCTCTATCGGGCCTGCTCGGATCTCCGCGGTTCCTTCGCACCTATTGCCAGGCGAGATGGAACTGGCCCCAATCGCTCCACAGACCCCTCTCCACTTCCCGTGGTGGCTTGCCGCTCCCCAGAGTTAAGGTCTGCCAAAGTCCAGACCAGCGGCCAGCTTAGGTCCGCAGATGTGTGGGGTCCTGCTGCCTCAATCGTCCCGCTTCAATCTGCAGCTCGCCCTGCCTGCGCAGTGGTTCCCAGGGTTGCGTCCCTCCTAACAGGGGCCTCTTGTGGCCGGGTCGCTTGGCTCTGCCGCTCGTGTGGGCCAAGCAGGCCCCAGGCCCAGTCGGGAGTGAGGCGCTCCGGCAGATAGGGCCCTCCTCAGCGTCTGTTCCCCTCGTGGCTCCTGCGCGTTTTCAGTTTGGGGCCCCTGCAGCTCTCTTCAGGGCTTCTCCTGCGCCCTCCATCCTCAGGGGGAACCCACCAGCAAACTCGTCCCGGGACTCCTGGGCCCCGATCCGGCCCCTCGGCCCGGGCCGAGCACGTTACCTTCAGGTGCGGCACAGGCCCCAGGCCAAGTCGGGAGTGAGGAGCTCCGGCAGATAGGGCCCTCCTCAGCTTCTGTTCCCCTCGCGACTCCTGCGTGTTTTCAGTTCAGGGCCCCAGCAGCTCTCGTCAGGGCTTCTTCTCCGCCCTCCATCTGCAGAGGGAACCCACCAGCAAACTCGTCCGGGCCGAGCACATTACCTTCAGGTGCGGCCGTGATTCTAAGCACTCCGGATGGGGGGCCCCCCTCGATTCCCATCCGGGGCCCCGGCTGCTCACCTTATCACTCCTCCGCACGCCGGGCCACCTGCAGTCCTGGTTCAGGGTACCTCGGGGTCTGCAGGCCTCTCAGCCTCGGCCGCTCCGTAGACCCTCCACCGTCGATGCCTTAAGCCCCCGCTGAGCCGCTAGCCTCCACCGGTCTCGCCCCTCTTGTCGCTGCGGGGGTAGGTGCAGGGCAGACCCAGGATCAGCGCAGCCCGGCCCCTTCGCTTATGCAGCCTCCTTCACGCCCATCAGGCCAGCACAGTCCCCGCACCGGGCAAGCACGGGTGGCTCCCACCTCCTTAATCTCCAGTCCGGGACGCGTCGGCAGTCAACAAGCAGCCTCTCGGCACTCCTGGCCCGGCCTCCCAATCTGGATGGCCGCTTGGACAAGGGCCTCTCCTCCACTAGGCCCCCCTGGCGCCGGTGATCCTCGTCAGGATCCAGCTAGGCCACGCGGACCTCGCGCAGGCCGATTTAGGCCGGACGGCCCACTCCAGGATTTCTGCCGTCTTTGCCGCACCTCTAGGGGCCCGGGCTCTCCTGCAGGACCCCCAGAGCCAGGGGAGCCCCCCCAGACCTCGGATGGCACCCAAGGGCGCCCACTTGCAGGATAATTCAGGATTATGTGGTGGGCCGGCCGGCCGGGAGCCTTAGGAGCTCACGTCTTGTCGGCCATGTTGCTTGACCACGCCCCCCGAAGTGAGACATCTTTGACAGCATATCAACAACCACAAATATGACAGTATGCCCTTGCTTAGTGGGTGGAAGTTCTACAATAAAATCCATAGAGATGGAATGCCATGGTGTAGGAGGCGTGGGCATAGGAGTTAAAAGCAGGGACCTGGTGTGAACTTTAGCTCTGAGCACAGACATAGCATTGCTGAACATACAGGCGAGTGTCTTGACTCATAGATGGCCACCAAAAATATCTTTTAAGTAAAGCAAGGGTTTTTTTATGACCTGGGTGTCCTGCTAACACATGTAAATGACACCATTCAACTGCTTGTAGCTGTAAGACTTTACTAGGGAGGACTAGGCCTCCTTTAATGTACAAAAGATTGTGAATTCTAACTCCTTTGTGTTTGGTTTCATAATTAAAGTTGCTGAAATAAAGTGTCCATCGTAACTGCCTCATGGATAAGGCCCTAGCTGCTTTCAGAAACTGTAGATTTCTGTGATCTGTGATGACAGTGTGTAAAGCTCCTAATAAGTATTGACGCCATTCTTCAAAGGCACGCTTTATTGCCAACAATTCTCTGTCTCCCACCGAATAATTTATTTCAGGCGGTGTGAGCTTATGTGAATAGAAGGCAACTGGGTGTAAATGTCCTGTTTGCCTGTCTCTCTGGGACAATACTCCTCCGATGGCTACTTGGGATGCATCTGCTTCCACTATAAATGGCTGTGAGGAGTCAGGATGTTTCAGGACAGGGGCAGTAGCAAAGGATCTTTTTAGACAGGAAAAAGCTTCCTCAGCGGCTGGTGTCCATGAAAAAGGTATCTCTTTTTTCAGGAGTTTAGTAATAGGGGATGCCAAAGATGCAAATCCATTTATGAACCGTCTATAGAAATGAGCGAAATCCAAAAAAGTCTGTACTTCTTTTACAGAACCAGGAGATGGCCAATTTGTAATGGCTGCACCTTTTTGGGGATCCATGGTCACTCCTTTTGATGACAACACAAAGCCCAAAAAGGTTACTTCAGAAACATGGAATTCACATTTGTATAATTTCACATAAAGATTGTTGTCTCTGAGGCGTTCTAACACACTTTTCACGTGCCCAAAATGTTCTTCGGTGGAAGAGGAATAGATTAGAATATCATCTATGTAGGCAATGGTGTTCACATCCAATGCCTCTCTCAAAACTTCACCAATAAAGAATTGAAATGCCGCAGGGGCATTACATAGCCCAAAGGGCATAACCAAATATTCATAGAGCCCAAACTTAGTACGAAAAGCAGTTTTCTATTCGTCTCCCTCTCTTACTCGTACTAAATGATAGGCACCTCTCAAATCCAGTTTAGTGAAAATGGTAGCATTTTTCGCCTGATCTAGTAATGACTGAATTAGGGGCAGAGGATATCTATTCATTATTGTCACACAGTTTAGGGCTCTGTAGTCTATGCAACACCGCAGTCCCCCTTATCGCTTGGGTATAAAATCAAGGGGGAAAGACGCCGCTGATCAAGAAGGCTGAATAAATCCCTTCTGTAACATATCATCCAAGTATTCCCTCAAATAGATATTTTCTTTCTCTGTCAATGTATATATACACGAATGCACAGAATTTATGCTCCAGGCACTAGATCAATGCGGCAGTTGTATGGACGATGAGGTGGCAGGACAGAGGCCTTTTCTTTATCGAAGACCCCTCTTAAAGAATTGTTACAGGCAGGTAATTCAGGTAAACTGGAGTCAGTAGTCCCTGCTATGTGTTGTAATGGGGCATTACTCTCCAGACAATGTAATTTACAAAATTCGGAGGCAAAAACCATGGAAAGGTCTCTCTGTGAAAAGTTGGCCTGGTATATGCTGTCCACTAATTATAGTGGGCACCTTGCACCAGTCCAAACAACCCCTTATTGGAGATAGGTTAAAGACAACCTTTATTGAAAGCTATCCTAGTGGTAGCTATGGAGAGCAGCCTTCAGGCTAAGTCTTGAAGGAATGTAAAGCAGCTTGTTTTACCAGTCTATAATCTCTTGAGTGACCAAATGAAAGAGGACCACACCAGGTATATATTCAAAATATATGTATTTATTGCTAAACACACCCCTTTAGTCTCTTTATGAGGCTAGAGTTCAAAGTACATAAGTTATAAGTTAGTTATCTACAGTAATAGCACAAATACACGTTTGAGCCCTAGGGGCGTACCAAACCATATACCAATAAAGTGGTATAAGAACCACGACTGAGCTAGACACAGGGCCTAGAGCCTGTAGAAGTGCTTGGACCACAAAGAACCACCCAAGGTAGTGACACAGGGGACCCACGGGGGACGCGTGCAGTGTGAGAACACAGCCGTGAATCGCCGTTGACTTCTATGGGGAAAGTCGCGGTTGGAATTTTAAAGAAAAGGGACACTTAGAGGAGGACTTGGAGCAAACCCTTTTAGAACCAGGCTGTTCTAGTGTCAATACCCACGGGAGCACCGGAGTACTCGAGTTACCTCACCCAGGGAGCCGGGTGCATAGGTGCCTTTCGGGGTCGGGTTTCGTACGTCGTTTTCAATGGCGATCTGCTGCAAAGTGCTGCTGGCGGCCAAGTCGAAAGTGTTCGGGTGGATCCAAAGGTTGATCAAAGATCTGAAGAACCTGAAAGCAGAGGGGACAGAGTCTGGGTCACTAGCCAGTGACCAGGAAGGCGATGAGCAGATGCCCACCGATGTTGAGTGCTTCAGGTAGGTTGACGGTCGTCTTGACTCTTCAGCCAGGAGGTCCAGGAGGCGTCGACGACGACCAGGAGCTGGATTCGAGCTGTCCCACGACGTCTGTCGATTGCAGGGGTGTCGGCGACCGGATTGGACCCAACAAGCCTTGGCAACGGCAAGTCTTGTGGAAATGGAAGAAGGACGATGGTGCAGACCAGCAAGGTCTGTGGGACTCACCCAGCAAGGGTAAGTCAGGGCACGCCTGGAGCAACCAGGGAGCCCAAGCAGAAGAAGATTGGCCTTCGGGAGGGCCTACTAGCCAACGGACTAGCGACCGCGAAGGAGCCTCAAGTGGACGCACTTGGAGCTGGCTCACAGGACACTCGTGGAGTGGAGGCCAGTGATCTTCGGTGCAGTCGGTGCTAGAGGCTGGGGCTACTCAGAGCCCAAAGCACGACTTCGTGGGAGACCCAGAAGAGGATGCACTTGCAAATGCGATCAGTGTCCAGGGGTCACGGTTCCACATTACCCACGACAGCTACGGGCCTCAGCTTTGCTGGGGACTCAGGGCAGCCTCGGGGAAGTCTGAAAATCTACCTCTGGTGATGCAAAGACTTCGGCGTCCGACGGGAGCTTCAGCGATGCAGACCGGACAATTGCTTCTTTGGTGCCTGCCAAGCAGGGAGTCACTCCTTGACCCCAAGGGAGATTCTTCAGTCCTCTAATCTTGAAGTAGAGCGTCGAAGGTCCAGGATTCTGTGTCAGAGTTTCGTCCAGGTAAATCTAAAGTCCTAAGGACTGGGGTCCCATACTTGTACCAAGTTAGGGGTTGGACATACTCTGGGGACCCACCTATGGGAGGGTCAGGGCAGAGGGGTGGTTACACCCCTTTCCCTTTGTCCAGTTTCGCGCCAGAGCAGGGGCTGGAAGCCCCTGAGCCGGTTTGAACTGGGGTATGCACAGGGACACCAAATGTGCCCCCAGTGCAGGACTTCAAAGCACCAGAGAGTGCTCCCGCCCAGCCCCAATACACACTATCCTGTCTGGGGAGGTGGTTACACCTCCCTGGGACAGGAAACCTATTGTCCAGGCCTCCCCTGCCGGAGTTTCGGTCAGCAGCAGGAGGCCAGACTCGTGTCTCTGGCAGCGGCATCCATTTTGTGATGCCAGGGCTTGGAAAGAAGTTACCGGGCAGGCCGGTGTGTACATGTCTCTCCTTTAGAAGGGTGGAATGCTACCCCGCCGCCAGAACTGGCGGGGGGGTAGTATTCCAAGATGTTTGACACCAAACACGACATGTTTCCGTGCAGCCATCCCAAAGTTAGCATTTAACGCGAGGTTATAATGCGCTTAAGAGTATATGGTCAGGCTGCACTACAAACAGCATCAGAGAAGGGTCTCCGAACGCTGCAGAGGGGCTCTGCTCATGCAGGGGCACCCTCTCACATAGGAACCAAGCACTCTGCCTTCAGGATTGACAAGGCCTGCCATAGGAGTGACTTATAGGTTTATATGTGTGTATGTATGTAGTGATATAGGTAACCTATATCACAGTAAGGGGTGCATGCACCACCTTACCCAGGCTGCAATAGCAGACCTGTGGTGTCATTTTGGATGGCCTTCCAGGGGTGGCACAATACATGCTGCAGCCCCTGGTAGGCCTCTGAGGTACCTATGCCCTGGGTACATAGTATACCATATACTAGGGACTTATAAGGGCACTCCAGATTCCAATCAGAAATGTGCCTAAGGCACATGGAAACCATTTTATAGAGGAAGCAGATCGACTGGGGCCCTAAATACAGGATCCCAGTCCAACTAAGTCATAAACCAGCAAAACACCAGGAAAAAAGTGGGGGCAACCATGTAGTCAGATTCCACCTTCCTACATAACCCCCCCCCCCGCAAACGAAAGGAGATAAGGCTAACCTTGGCCAGTTGAGCCTTTATTGACTAAGTGGCCATATAAGGAAGCACCTGCACTAGCATGGTTGCCCCCTGTCTTATGGTCCACTAAGCAATCCCTCACCCTAAGGGTATGAGAGGGTCTCCACCATGGGGAATTACTACCTGTGGTGTGCTTTGGTAAAGTACAAGGCTGGTGAGGTGTCTGAGAAGGGAAGGGAGGCCCTAGGAAGGTTGGTCTCAGCTTCCTCAGATCACTGGTCACCATGTATGCCTGTCTTTCCATGACTGAGTTGCACTTTGCTCTAAGGGTCAACCTTTGGCTGCCTACAGCTGGGGGTTGGGTCCGTTTGGATGGACCACTGGAGGGACATGGCAGGTTTGGAACCTTTTGGTCCCAGGTTTGCCCTTGCCTAACGGAGTCCTTCTGGGGGAGGTCCCTACACAAAGGTATGGGGGATCCCTCAGTGTGTTGAGGAATTTTCACCTGGCTAGGGCGGTTCCTCTGGACAGGGGGCCCTGGGGGTCCACTGACCTCCCTGAACTCTGCAGCCCTGGGCTGACTGAGGCAGGGTAGAGAGGGGCAGGTTACCTGCTCCAGACTGGGTACCACCTTGGAAGGGTCCTCTGCCCTCAGGGGTGTGGCCAGGCCAAGCCTGACTACCTCTGGGGCAGTTCCTTCACTAGGGGTAGGGTCAGTTCCCTGAGGAGGCTGACCCTTACCTACTGTCTGGAGGGAAGAAGACTTTTCTTCAACCCTTGTGCTCTCTTTTGGGGGAGAGTGGGCCATTCTTCCAGGCTCCATCTCTCCAAAATTTCCCTGGGCTTGGGCTGTGGCCATCACAGCCCCACTGACATTTACAGGGACGCCCAGCATTCTCAGATGGGTTTGGTGTTCAACTTCAGCCCAGGCTGAAATTTCCAGATCATTGCCCATCAGGCAATCTACAGGCAAGGTTGGGGACACTGCCACTCTTTTGGGCCTGTGACCCCTTCCCAGCTGAGATTGACTATGGCCATGGGGTGATCTGTTCTGACACCATCAATGTTGGTTACCTGGTATTTAAACTCAGGTAAAAGCTGGTGAGGGGGACTAGTTTCCCTGCCACCATGGTGACACTAGCCCCTGTGTCCCTAAATGCCACAGCTTTCTGACCATTAATTATTGGCTCCAGTCTGTACCTGCCCAATGCATTGGGACCCATGGTAAAGGTGGCAAATCGTATACCACCATCAGAGTCAGAGGAGTCTGTTGAGGGGGTCCTGTCTAAGCTAGGGCCTACCTCTGTTCCTCTTGCAAAAGCACCTAACTTTTTGGGTACACTACTCCCAACTGGAGGATTACTACTGGTAGTACCAGGAGGGGTGGTAGTATTTGTTGGAGGAACATTTTCTTTATTGCCAATCCTGGGGCAACTGGGATCAGTTTTCCAGTGTCCAGGCTTTTTACAGACATGGCAATAGGGTTTCTTTTCAGGAGAGGAAGGAGTTTGGGACCCACCCCCAGAAGAGGACTTTTGGGGCCCTGTAGGGGATTTATCCTTAGATTTATCCCCGCCTTTCTCTTGGGACTTGGTAGAATCTTTCTTCTGGTCACCACCCTGATTCTTAGTCTTTACTCTGGTTCCGACCCATTTGTCTGCCGTCTTTCCCAATTCTTGGGGAGAGGTCAGATCAGAGTCCACCAGGTACTGGTGTAAAAGCTGGTTTTGACAATTATTAAGGATCTGCTCCCTCATAATCAAATTGTACAATCCTAAAAAGTCATGCACCTTGTTGCCGTGTATCCAACCTTCCAGAGCCTTAGTAGCACAATCTACAAAGTCAACCCAGTCTTGAGTCTGAGCCTTTTGGGTGTCTCTGAACTTCAACCTATACTGTTCAGTGGTTAGGCCAAACCCATCAATCAGAGCACTCTTCAAGACTTTGTAATTGTCAGCATCCTCTTCTCTTACAGTGAGGAGCTTATCTCTACCTTTGTCTGCAAAGGAGAGCCACAAGATTGCTGCCCACTGCTCCTGAGGGACCCTCTGTACTTTACAGGCCCTCTCCAGTGCAGTTATCCATTTGTGGATGTCATCCCCACTCTGGTAGGGAGGGACAATCTTGCTCAGGTTTCTATGGTCATAAGACCTTTCCCTATCTCTGGGGAAATTGCTGCCACCATGGGACTCTAGTCCCATCTTTTTTCTCTCTTTGTAGAGATCTAGGGACTCCTGTCTATAGCCAACTGCTGTTTTCTGAGTTCAAGCTGGGCTTGCTCATACTCAATCAGTCTCTTTCTCCTGTCATGAGAGGATTCTCTCCTATGAGAGGAGACAGAGGTCCCTATTGAGGTGTCAGAGTGGTTAGACTCCTGAGAAGGAGATCTAGACCTTCTGGGCACACTCACAATTCTTCCTGGGGGACAAAGGGGAGGTCATTCTGATCCTCCTCCTCCTCCACAGGTCAAGGTCAAGGTCATTTTCACCTTCCTGGCCAGTTTCAGAGGGGGGGGCTGGGTTTCTTCACCCCTGACCCCTTCCTCATCTTCTGCCCCACCCTCTCTGCCTACCCCTTCAGACCCTAGGGGCCTGCTGAGATCATCAGCTAGTAGCACCTCTCTGAGGTGTTGGGTGCTGGCACTTTTGCCTGCCTTCAGCTTCCTAGTATTGCATAATGCTCTCAATTTCAAGAATGGGAGTTTATCATACTTGGAGGGAAGAAGCCCACTGGCTTCTGGCAAGGACTCACTGGGTCCTGGCTTTGAAGACATTACTAGTGAGGTGAGGTGTATGCACTACCTACTCTAGTGTGGCCTACTAAACTCTCTTGAGTTGTAGAAAGGGTGTGCTATCCCTTAACACACAACTCTAAGTTCAGTAGAACTTACTGTATACTAAGCTTGATTTATATGTACCTTAGGTACCCTTAGTGGTTTTCAGTTGATCAATTCAATTGAGATTATCTGGTAAAACAATAGCAAGCTGGAATCCCACACGCTGCACACCAATGTGAGAAGTTGGCCTGGTATATGCTGTCCACTAATTATAGTGGGCACCTTGCACCAGTCCAAACAACCCCTTATTGGAGATAGGTTAAAGACAACCTTTATTGAAAGCTATCCTAGTGGTAGCTATGGAGAGCAGCCTTCAGGCTAAGTCTTGAAGGAATGTAAAGCAGCTTGTTTTACCAGTCTATAATTCCTTGAGTGACCAAATGAAAGAGGACCACACCAGGTATATATTCAAAATATATATATTTATTGCAAAACACACCCCTCTAGTCTCTTTATGAGGCTAGAGTTCGAAGTACATAAGTTATAAGTTAGTTATCTACAGTAATAGCACAAATACACGTTTGAGCCCTAGGGGCGTACCAAACCATATACCAATAAAGTGGTATAAGAACCACGACTGAGCTAGACACAGGGCCTAGAGCCTGTAGAAGTGCTTGGACCACAAGGAACCACCCAAGGTAGTGAGACAGGGGACCCACGGGGGACGCGTGCAGTGTGAGAACACAGCCGCGAATCGCCTTTGACTTCTATGGGGAAAGTCGCGGTTGGAATTTTAAAGAAAAGGGACACTTAGAGGAGGACTTGGAGCAAACCCTTTTAGAACCAGGCTGTTCTAGTGTCAATACCCACGGGAGCACCGGAGTACTCGAGTTACCTCACCCAGGGGAGCCGGGTGGATAGGTGCCTTTCGGGGTCGGGTTTCGTCGTCGTTTTCAATGGCGATCTGCTGCAAAGTGCTGCTGGCGGCCAAGTCGAAAGTGTTCGGGTGGATCCAAAGGTGGATCGAAGATCTGAAGAACCTGAAAGCAGAGGGGACAGAGTCTGGGTCACTAGCCAGTGACCAGGAAGGCGAAGAGCAGATGCCCACCGATGTCGAGTGCTTCAGGTAGGTTGGACGGTCGTCTTGA